>JAOUQZ010000039.1:26677663-26697421 GCA_028564935.1 Neosilurus hyrtlii
TGCCATCGAATTGGTTCTCTATCTCTGAATTTAAAACATTATTTCGAGTGAATAGCACTTGATGAATCAAAATGAGGAGCACTGACAGTTTATCAGGAGGTATCATAATTGTCAAAATATTTAATAAAAGTCTTGTTTTGGTTTGTTTTTCTGGTGTTCCCATGTAGCGTATATACTAGAACACCTTTTCAAAACACGGTTAAAATTTGTTTACGTGAAGTGTGTACTAAATTCTGAATGAGTACGCTAAACAGATGTTCCGTCTCCGGGACTGTCACCAACATCCACCTCGCCTTCGGCATGTAATGGTTGTGCTGGATAAAAAAAAAAAACCCGGGTTCTCATCAGCGCCTGCACCCGGAAATTGAAAATTGCCGCTGCATCTAAATTTAACTGATTGATTAATTGATTGATTGATTAATTACTTTTTGAAACACGCACAAAACCTTGACAAACACCTCAGACAAGAATTAGGAATGACCCAGAACATGTGTTAGATGCTGTGCTTGTGATTCTAAGATAACTAACTGTAAGGCTGCTGTTCTATAGACCGTTGTTCAGAGTTTCAGAGTTTAATTCAACTGTACATGTAGAAGACTGGTCATCTAGGTTTTATTGTATAGCTTCAGTCACTTTACCTACATTTAGCTTTAAAAGCTTTTGGGCTTAGACAGTCAACTCATTTCTCTATTTAAAAAAAAAAAAAAAAAAAAAAACGCGTGCCGAATTTAGGTTTTCAAAAAGTTGTGACGAGAAACCGGTATTTATTTATTTTTTATCTGGCCTTAACTATGTGCCTTCAGACAGCATCAGAGCTATTATAGGTGTTTCAAAGCATTTTCAAGCATTTTACTTATGCAGTCATAGGAAAAGTTTAGCAGATAAGATATGTCGATATGTCAGAGCTAGAATTTATTTCTAATAAAAATTTAAAAAAATTCAAATATAGCGCCGTGATGGCCTGGCGAGCTGTCCAGGGTGTACCCCGCCCCGGCAAGGAGTCAGCTGAGATGGGTGCCAGCCTCCCCGTGACCCTAATTAGGATTAATTTAATTCAATTCAGTTTTATTTGTATAGCGCTTTTTACAATTGACATTGTCACAAAAGCGGCTTAGAACATGAATGAATGAATGAAAAATACAAACACAATTTTTTTTACTGAGACTTTTTAATTTTGAAGTGTAACCAGGTTTCAAAACATATCCCATAACCTGTCAGTGTTTTCGGCTGTAGTCTCAACCACATTCTTTTTCACTTCCAGTATTTCTTAGGAGTACTACAGACTGGAGAACCCACAGAAGTGAATCAGAATTGGGAAAGCAGAACAATGCAATGTTTTCACCATGAACACTGTTTTCGAAGTATAATTTAATGACTAGACTTGGACTTTCTCCATGTGATAATACTTGACATGCCCCAACACAAGGATTTTTCACCTGCAGAGTTTTCTAAAAGTAATAAGAGGATCCACGTCACACTACATAGAGTATTATATGTGTTTATGATAAACAAATAATACAGAGGAAACAATATCTTCACTGGAATAGTCTCGCCTTTAAATTATATCTCTGACACATAAATAATTAATATTTTTAATTTTTGAGCTAAAAAAAACTCTTTCAGAGCAATTAACTTTCACTTATTTACACTTTACCCTAAAATTATAAAATGTATACAGTATTCTGTTAACATATAATATAATTCTGTTAATGTACGTCCTAATGCAAAAAAATTGACTGATGATTTTTTAATTATTCTGTGTAATAAAAAGGGTTTCATTTTGTAAACGTAAATATGGAATGAAACTTTAGATGATCCGGATCATCCTCAAAATTTCATGGAGTCTTGTTCGTCCAAAGCCCCACCTCTGCTATAAATTTCATAAAAATCCACACCTAATGTTTTGTATAATCCTTCTAACAAACACACAAGCTGAAGGTATTATAGTCACTGTAAATACCTTCTATCTCTAGTGATGTTCTCGGGTTGTTTGTTTGTCTGTCTGTGAACACGATACCTTTGACGAAAACGCTTTGAGGGGTTCTCATCAAACTTTCCACAAATGTCCACCTTGATTTAAGGATGCACTGACTAGATTTTGGAGGTCAAAGGTCAAGGCCACTACGGTCACATGTGTGCGATTTTTGTAAACGTCATTTCCCAAGAACACGCAAAGTAATTTTCTTTGGAGTCCACATAAAAGTCCACTTTGACTCAACAATAACCTGTAGGTTTTGGAGGTTGTAGGTCAGAGTTCAAGGTCAGTGCAGCCTCGAATGAGCCATTCTTGTGAACGCGATATCAGGAAAGCACTTTAAGGGGTTTTCTTCCAACCTTGCACAAATGTCCACCTTGACTCGAGGATAAACTGATTAGATTTTAGTGGTCATAGGTCAAATGCGGTCATAGGTGAAGGTCAATGCGGCTTTACCGCGTGGAGGCATGTAAACACCAGCTGGTAGTTGTAGTTTATAATATTGCTTTTATTTTGCACAAAGCTGCAGTGGAAACATGATTACTGTTATTTTTACTGAGGTTGATTGTTTTTGATTACAGCACATACCAAAGTGGTCATTGTTCCTCTTATTCTATAGCAGTTTACCAACGTTAACAGTTTTATGCATAAAAAAAACACCTAGTTCTTATTTTTCACTTCATAGTTCTGTGTAGAGACCTTTTTCTCAGATGAGTTGCATCTTTATTACTGACTGCTACAACGCATAAACGGTAACTTAAGGAACACTTCATTATAGCAACAATGACAGATAAATGATATGAGACAAACAAGCAAACTGTACAAATAATACCGATTGCATTAGTATGAACCATCCAGCTAGGACGAGTACTGTCATAGCGACTGAGAATGACTCAACACCTCCTGATTCATCAGAATTCAGCAGTGCTGTGGAAAAATATAATCATCCCGCTTCAGAAGAAAAGGAAAAGGCGTATTAGTTAAAACTCTGCCTTCAGATCAGGTCTGGGAAGCAAGACGGCCATGGCGCAGCCTTTAAAAAAATAAAATCTCCCTTGTTGCGTTTTCGTAGCGTGAATCCACATTTCAACATTTAACCTTTTGGAAATCTTTTTACTTGTATATTAAATGTACCGTGTACTTTTTTTTTTCAGCTCACAAACCACAGTGGAGCTGTTAATGGAAGCACATTACATTTTACTCACTTCATCCAAACCAATTTACAGTCCAGTCCAGAAATAAAGCATGATCACGTTTACGGGATCTTTCCAGTTCTGAGAGAACTTCAACCGTCACGATTTCGCCTGAAAACTTAACAACGACGGGTGCTGTGCCAGATTATGACAGTAAGTCCCCACGCAAGAATGCACTCATAAGAAACAGAAATAGAAAGCACTCAGCGTGACTGAACGCTCGTGTACGGTAAAGTCAGTAATTTGATCTCGGGCTCTGATTAATCAGAAGGCCGGGGCCGTGTGAGCGCCCAACACTCCGAGCCGCTTGCTTTGTTGCACTTGGCTGCGCGGGACGTGCTTCCCAGTCTGCTCTGCTCCTCCCCGACAACAGCGCGAGTTCCTGAGCTTTTAAATCAGCTCTTGGCAACTCCGCGGCTCTAAATATAGGAGAAACTTTTTAGCTTTCTTGTCATGGCGCTCTCCACAATCGGCGTAAACAGCACCTGTTTCCATTGAAGGGCTCTCAGTGCTGCTGCCATCCTGCCGTCAGAGAGAAAAGCGAACGGGGCTTTGGCTCTGATGGGTGTTACTCTCAGCCCTGATTGCTGAGGGGAAAAAAGCATCAACAAAGAAGTGAAAGAAATCATAAAAACAATGAATAAGTGTATGAGTAGGCCTTGATGTTGGGTTTTAATGCACAATAGAGTATAAAGTTTATCTCTCTGAGTTTTAATCTAGTAAGAGACCAAGGACAGTGTAATACATACATACATACATACATATGTCTGTCATTTTGCGGACCTTCAACTAACATTATTTATAATGCAGGGGCTCCTAAAACAAAATAAATACACACACACATTCATTTTGCTGAGCCGTTTAATTCTACTAGGGTCATGGGGAGGAAACCCCCGCAAGCACAGAGAGAACATGCAACATCCACACAAAGCGTGGAGTCCCCCGTTTCCGTGACCCTAGTTGGAGTAAACAGTTTGGAAAATGAATGATTTATTTTTTAATAAAAACTTTAGTTTTTGTCATCATGGTCTTCAAATGTCCCTATGGGGTCACACTGGTAAATAGCGTTTATTCTCAGGGAATATATTTGATTCTCTGTCTCTTGCGTGCGCGCACACACACAAACAGAAGAAGACATATACATATAACAATAGGTAACACTTAGTATATGTGTAAATTTTAAGAACGGCAAAAATATTTTTTAATAACTAACTAACAAATAAATAAATAAAGTAATTAAGCAAAGGCTCCAAAATAAATAAATAAGGTTTTTAAAGAATTCTGTTAAAAATGATACCTCAGATATAATCTCAGGAAAATATTTAATTTGGTGGTCATGTGACCAGACATTTTGCATTTTAAGACGCATACTACAATTTGTTTTAGGTGGAGCCAATGGCGTGGTTATGATCAGGTGGACGTGGGCACACTGTGCTAAGACCGCTGGGCAAGGTCTTAACCACAAGTGTGCCTCTGTCCACCCAGCAGTATAAATGGGTACCAGTAAAAAATAGTGGGAAGGTAACCTGCGATGGACTAGCGTTCCAGGAGGAGTTGGACTCCTGGTCGCTTCACACAACAGAAAGCGGGATAAGCACCCAATGAGCCACTAGGCTCGGGTGTAAAAGCCCGACAGACTTTACCTTACTACAAATTATTTATTTAACGCAAAAGGACTGGACATTAAACTGACTTTATTCGTGCAGCTCCTCAGGACACAGTGTCTGTAATGTCCGATTGAGTCGATGTATAAATAGAAGAGGTCATTGTCCAGAGACTTCACAACGACTGAGTGGCTGTGTTGATGACGTTTCTGTCATGTGATGTGTCATGTCTGTCATGTGATCTGCGTATAGCTACTTCCTGGTTTTTGTTTTTTTTTCCTGCTTGCCTTGATATTGCTTTCCACTCTCCCTCTGAGACTGTGGCTACGTCCAAACACGTAGTATCAATATCATTGCAAAAGAAGTCATTATCACGGATAAGCCTGAAACCTCAAAACACTCAGATTTCCACTTTGTACCTTTTGCATCATGTCCTGCCCCTTGCACACTCTGCGTAAGTGCCACACCCCTCACCTCAACCAAATAGAGTAGGGAGGAAGAATCAGGTCTAGAGTCCTTATGAGAAAAAAAAACAGCACTGAGTTTTACACCAGGTCAGAATATCGGGTTTGGATTAAAATGAGGTGTATAGTGTGCATGGAGGGTTTAATGTGATGACCATGTGTACATTATGTAGCCACGCCCACTGCCTGACTTACCTCCGCCAAGGCTAGGATTGTGTTTCTTAGCAGGATTATACATAAAGGTGGAGCTTTGGATAAGGAAGGGTCCAGATAAATTTTTTTATGCTTTTTAATTGGACACATTTTTTGGAATTGTGGTATTACAGCAGGCCCAGCAGGGGGTGCTGTGCACTTTTTTTTATTTCTTTTTTTTTTACTTAGTGGAGGTTTGTGCTCCCTGATAGCTCTTGTTTATTCTGAGATCATTTTTTAAAATCATATCCGTCCAAATATTACTTTAATCGCATGCTCTGAATGCGACACACGAACATAACTGATGTCACACATCCTGGACCATTTTATTGACAACAACTGGAACATCAGTGGATAAGCATTAAACTCATAAGACAGCTGTTATCCCACAGTGTTAATCAGCCTTGTGAATCTGTGGACGTATGTTCCTCATTTGTTTTATGTTTTTCAAACAGTTGGCAGCACAGCGTGCTGAAAGCACATCCGTGTGTGTGTGTGTGTGTGTGTGTGTGTGTGTGTGTTTGTAGCCTTCATTATGAACCAGTGTTTGTTTCCTAACCCTCAGGTCAAAATGACCCATTTTTCTTATTTTTATTACACAATAAACTGAATGAATGCACATGACAAAACAAAACAAAACTAACAAAAAAAAAGTGCAACAGGCTTCACGGTCTACCCAAACACATGATATGAGCTTTTCTTATGACTGGGCCCATATTATCAGAAAACATGTTGAATCACGTCGGGGTCGTGATTCATCTGAACAGAAATGCTTACCTGGAGCATTACCTGGAGTTTGTTACCTGGAGAATTATCACAGCACACAAAAAGATAAAATAAATATGATTGGTGGCCAAATGAGCAGCAACAAACTAACTCAATCTTTCTTTCTGCTTATAAAGCGCTATACAAATAAATAAAAAAATAAAACTGACTTGACTTTCAGTTTTGATTCAGAGCCAACTTGATACTTTTTACTTTTTTTTATTTCTTTTTGTTTGGTTTGATTTCCTACTCTAGGTACTGCAGTGGTTTGCACGTCCGCCTTAAAGCAAGAAGGTCCTGGGTTCGATTCCTGGGCTCGGGGTGTTTCTGTGTGGAGTTTGCATGTTCTTCATTTGCTTCCGGGGGTTTCCTCCGGGTACTCCGGTTTCCTCCCACAGTCCAAAAACATGCACGGTAGGCTAATTGGCTGTTCCAAATCACCCCATAGGTATGAGTGTGAGTGTGAATGGTAGTGTGTGTCTGGCGAGCTGTTCAGGGTGTATTCCACCCTCACCTGACACCCAGAGTCAACTGAGATGGGATCCGTTCTCCCCAATACGCTAATTAGGAGTAATCGGCTTAGAAAGTGAATGAATGATTTACTGCTCAGAGTTACACAGATTAAGAACACAGAGCTCAAATCATCCTCCTAAAACTCTCATTTGTTCAGAAATCATGTGGAAAATGTAATAATCATAGCGGGGGAGTCAAAAAAAAGAAAAAAAAAGGTTAAAAGCGCTTTCTAAGAATTCATTTTCTGAGCCGCTTGATCCTAAATAGGGTCGCGGGGAGGTTGGCACCCATCTCAGCTGACCCTGAGCGAGGACGGGGTGCATCCTGAACAGCTCGCCAGACCATTGCAGGGCCAACACACATACACAACCATTCACACTCACACCTAGGGGTGATTTGGAACAGCCAATTAGCTGCTCTGCATGTTTTTGGACAGTGGGAGGAAACTGGCATACCCGGAGGAAGCCCATGCAAACACAGAAAGAACGTGCCAACTCCACACAAAAACGCCCGAGCCAGGGAATCGAACCCAGGACCTTCTTGCTGTGAGGCAAACATGCTAACCACTGTGCCGCCGTACCTCCGCATCTTTAATCACTTTCTTCTAGAATAGTCACAAGAGATTATGTAATCAAGTGACACTCTTTTAGTTAATTTGATCATTATAAATAAAAATGTGTTCGGTTGACCATGTGTAAATGACTCATTTAAAATATTTTGGGTATCATATTCAGGATGATTTTTATTTTGTTTATTTATTTGTTTGTTTGTTTGTTTATTCAGTTTAATTATGTATTTCTGTGTATACCCAGAACATGGTGCTTTTGAGCAGAGCTACAACTTTGTGTTTTGTGTCAGCATTTGATGTAGAAACGACATGTTCGTTTCACTTTCATGCAGTAACAGCTAGTCGAGTCGATTTGATTCGATTCAGGCGGTTGAATCACTTTACTGATTCAACTTTTTTCAACCAAGGAGTTTACTTTGGAGCACGACTCTCGCTTGTGGATTTGTAACACACCCGAGTATGAATGCGGTGTTCTCACCTAAATAAAGAACCCCACTGAGGAGAGCAAAAACAAAGAAGGGTTGAGATTTAAACTGACTAAATTCTGCACATTTAAAAGTTGTGAATTAATATTTTTGTTTTTTTTTGTAAGTACCTTTACACAAAAATGATGCGTTGCTTTGGCAGGGTGGATACAGCCCTGGTAACACTTAGATTTTGGAGATGATCCAGATCAAATTGTGGAACCAGGAATTTTTCAAGGATTCTTTAATAATGTGAGATTGGAAAATTTTCTGAAGTGTGGAATTACAGCAGGCCAAGCAGGTGCAGTGTAGTTTGTGACTTTACCAGTTTAACAGAGGTTTGCGCTCTCTGAATCCCCTCCCAGTCTGTTTATTTCTTTGTGTGTTTGTTTGTTAGCAGGATTACGCAAAAATGCGTGTGCAAATTTTCATAAAAATTAAAAGGTGGGGTTTTGGAGATAATCTGGAACATATTCTTGATTCTGGGAAAAAATTTTAAAGATGCTTCTGAGCTTTGTGAGATTTATTTTTTGGGGGGTGCTGTGTGCTTTCTGTTGTTTTGTCTGCTTGGCGGTGGTTTGCACTCCCTGATTCCTCTTGGGGTTTTTTTTGTTGGGTTCCAGTTTTCCAGCAGAATCCTTAAGTAAATCTGGTAATACAGTTACAAATAAATTGATGGATGCACCACATGAATGGGTTTAATACCTGCTTAATTGTTGGTGCTAAAGGAAACGTCCATTTATTTTTTGAATAAGGCGTCTATAGCGTTAGCGCTTTGTAGGAATCAGAGGTAAAGCAGTAACTGAAAGTGCAACTGTTACCGGTACCGGATATCTCTGTAACATGACAAGCATGCAAGCATATTTTATGAAAAAAATGTTATTTGTAAGAGAGTCTGGGTCAAGATTAGACTTTATTTTTCCCAGGTCCCCATTTTAATTCTGTCCCATCCTCTCCATGAATAAGTGTTGAGGCTTTAAGCTTTTCGGGCTGAGTCATTTCAAAAGAAGCATAAACTCGTCTCTCCCTCCTTTGTAATCATTCTCCTGCTGCTGAATTGCTGTCTTGGGATCTGACTGAATGGCCACTTTCATCCTCGTCCAAGCAGCATTTCCTCTCACGGTCCTCTCAAGGCCAGGCGCTCTGAAATGTGTTCGATGCGCTGTTGTCTTTAGAAGGTTGTGTGAGGATGCTGGGGAAAAACTGCTGAAAAATACACTTGCCATCTTTGAAACGTATCGCTTTGTAACTCTAGAGACGAAGCAAGCAGAGACTCAGGAGGATATTCAAAGCCGTTCAGGATCACTGACGGATATGTGCCACTGGTGATATCCGAGATCTCTGTGTGAACCTTTCGGCCGTACCGGAAACCATTTTGAGAATGCAGTGTTGACCGGGTGTACTGGAAAGACATGTATTGTGACTCGGATTCTCAGAAGCGCTGATGTGTGAGGGAGTGATATCACACCATAAGGTCGAGGATGTGCAGCCAGTTGTTTCTGCTGTTAGCTTGAACTGGCATTGTGTTGAACATCTCCCGTCAGAGAATCTCACACAGGAGTGCTATAATGAATAAATCTCTTTCTCTCCACAGGTCAGCTGGATATCCGGGTCCATTATTGGCACCGTTTCCTGCTCTGCTGGTGTTTGTTTTTGCGTGAGGCCTTTCTGGCATTCAGCGTCAGCGAAAAAGCAAGAAACCACTCAGCACCCGGGACGTCAGTTCGGAGTGTTTATCTGCACCACGCAGGATGAATGTTACGTCGCTGTTCTCCTTCACCAGCCCTGCGGTGAAACGCCTGCTGGGTTGGAAGCAAGGCGACGAGGAGGAGAAGTGGGCCGAGAAGGCTGTGGACGCGCTTGTCAAGAAGCTGAAGAAGAAGAAGGGCGCCATGGAGGAGCTGGAACGTGCGCTCAGCTGCCCCGGCCAGCCCAGCAGCTGCGTGACCATCCCACGCTCGCTGGACGGACGACTGCAGGTGTCCCATCGTAAAGGGTTACCGCATGTCATCTACTGCCGTGTGTGGCGCTGGCCTGACCTGCAGTCACACCATGAGCTCAAAGCACTCGAGTGCTGCCAGTTTCCCTTCGGATCCAAGCAGAAAGACGTGTGCATCAACCCGTACCACTACAAAAGGGTGGACAGTCCAGGTGAGTGCTAGCTAACAGTCGTTCATTTAGCACAGAATTTATCAAGGTGTATTATATATGAATTGAGTAAAATTTATGTTAGAAAACAACTTTTCACAAAGCAACGCATGTACAGATAGTAGACTTTCACTCGAGAAAATTTATGCAAACTACTGAGTGAGGAAAATTAAGTTAAGCAGGTGCGTAACCCGATTCAGAATACGTGTAACTTTCTTTCTGTCTGTATGTAGATACATAACTTGGCACCTGACCTCAAAACACATCTGCGTGCACCCATTATGATTCCTTCATGCTGTGTCGTTAAAGCCCCTGTCAAAGACAGCGGACAACAGGTCCACAACAGAAAATTGGCTAAATTCCTAAGACAGGTGTGCGTGTGTTTTTTGAAACCCACCTGTTTTGGGACGGATAATGCCATCGTTGACCCTTGTTGTGGAGTTTCGAACAAGTTCATATATTTTTTTCTCACGCAGGTAATTCTCAACGTCAGGTCCATTTCCTAGGACTGTTGCGATGCCCTGTGATGTCTTACGGCTAGGTTACGATAGACATTCAAATTTCAACCAGGCAGCTAATGCGCTCAGAATCGTACAATCTTATAATTGGTCTGTGTTAAACCCTTAGGACTTTCTTATATACCCACATCTGTCTTAGAACATTTTCACGACAGTGTTAGGTTGAGCGTATGATGATTATATGTCAATTGAGGAATACCATATATGGATTTCTTTTGTTTTGCAATAACCGTGTCACTTTTGTATGAAAATTGTACAATTTGACTTAGAAACCCAATCTATTTTTCCCCGCGAAAGGCGTACAGTACATTTCATATGTGAAGGCAACTACGCAGCTTTCAGATCCACCTCACCCAAAGCTATGGCAGACCCTACTGTAGTACCGCCGTTAAATTCATGTTACAAATGAAATCACAGGTTGTTTGTTTGAGTGCCGCCTGATTTGAGTGCCGCGCGTTATTCATTCGTACGGGTTATCTCTCATTCCTCTCCCATGTCCTCCTCCACTGGTCCCTTACTTTATCATTAATACTGCAGACATAAGTGATTGTGTGTGTGTGTGTGTGTGTGTGTGTGTGTGTGTGTGTGTGTTGTCTGACAAAGCAAAACCTGTCCTCCACTCCTGCTCAGAGGAAAAGAGGCAACTTGAAAGACATGCCCCTCCCTTTTTTTTGTTGGCTTAGCAGAAGAAGAGGGTCAGCTGACAAGACAGAAACAGCTGTCCACGGTGTGTGGGTGTGTGGGTGTGTGGGTGTGTGTGTGTGTGTGTGTGTGTGTGTGTGTGTGTGTGTGTGTGTGTGGATAAAGAACAGGAAATTCCATTCAAAGGGAGAATGAGGGCTTTGTTCTGTCGAGTGTGTGCGTCGAGTGCGTGTGCAGCAAACATGTGGCCGTGCAGAGGAAAAGTGCAGCAGGAAGTCCTGTCAACGTCTCACACAATAGCAGGAAGGAACGGAGGCCCGCCGAAAGCACACTCCCTCAACACCTGTCTTACACACTCCGCTCTCCTCTTTTCATCGCACCAGGGAGCCGTGACTCGGATTTAATATTATATTTAAAATAAGAACAAGGTCTATAGAGAAATATATTTATATATATACTGTATATACTTTTTTTGCATCTCACAGCAAGAACATCCTGGGTTCGAGTCCCAGGATTGGTGAGGGCGTTTCTGTGTGGAGTTTGCATGTTCTCCCAGTGCTTTGGGGTTTCCTTCGGGTACTCAGGTTTCCTCCTACAGTTCAAAAACATGCACATTAGGTTTACTGGCTGTTCCGAATTGCCCCTGGGTGTGAGTTTGACTGTGAATGTTGGCCCTTCAGTGGTCTGGCGAGCTGTTCAGGGTGTACCCCACCTTTGCCAAGTGTTGGCTGAGATAGGCTCCAGCCTCTCTGTGACCTGGAGCGAGGTCCTGTGATTAAGCAGTTCAGCAAATGAGTGATAAGTGAATAAAATATTATCTATATAATGTTATCCGGTACTAACGCTTATGTTAGTATTATATTTGAAGATCAAATGATGCTCGTTAATGAGAAAGTTTATTGTCATTTCACCGTAGTAATGATTAAAGAGCTACTCTGATGCAAAGTTGATGTCATGTTATATTTGATAATTCCAATAACACCTGTATATACTGACAGCACTGCTCATTCACCCTCGAGCCCAGTAGTTACTCTGCCCATTAACTTACTAACCTGCAGTTACTCCACCCTTTAACTCCTAATTTACTCCAATAATGGATAAGGATTTGCATGTAGTTCAGACTTGTGTAACTGCCTAACACTTAGCGTAGTTTCTGTATTAATTTAGTAATATGTACTGTGTTTGGACACAAATTATAAAGATACCATAGAGCTAAATGTTCACATCAGTCTCTAATAGACTTAAACAGATAAACACCGCTGTTCACCTTGGAATTGCCTTATGCACCAGTTGGCCTTGTCTGGCCCATCTGTTACCTTCATGAAAAATTCCTCAGGCATCTAGCATTGAAGAAACCCCCATCCCTAGAGGCAAGCTCGAACCTTGGACGTTTCAATAGAAACAGTTATGGCCTTGGCTAGAACTAGCTCACCCAGCTTTGACTCGATGGTGAAATCGCGGCTAATGTGCAAGCCAGCCTTGTGTTGAACGTTCCCGAGATCTTCCACAACTCTGGCTAGGATAAAGCATTTACTGAAGATAAATAAATTACAAACCTTATTTACATGGACTTTGTCTGACGACTTTACACTTGACACAAATCACAAATCTAAATTTGTAAATCCTCCCCAGTGTGCACGTTTTGCACTTTGCCAACAAGCCTAAGACATTAATGTACTGAATTGGATGAGGTTTTCCAAGTGCCATATATATGTGAAAGGCAGAACATCATACTCCAGTGACTTTTGGCACTTTTGTAGTGCGGAAACCACTTAATGGGGCAGCCATGGCCTACTGGTTAGAAAGGCAGGTTTGGGACCTAAAGGTTCGATTTCCGAATGAGCAGGAAAAATGTGTGGTGGCGAGGGGAGTGAGCTGCACCTTCCCTTCCTCCACATTAATGTCTGAAGTGGCCTTGAGCAAGGCACCTAATTTCTGCCCCAATTTGTGTGTTTTTGTTCGCGTTTGTGTGCTCACCGTTTAAGTGTGTGTGCTCACTTTGGATGGGTTAAATGCAGAGGCAATAATTTCCCTTGCAGGATTAATAAAGTATACAAAAAAAATTAATAATAATAATAATAATACACCTTGCTTAGCTCATTACTTCATTGCCATAGGCTTCCCAAAGAATTTCAAGGGTCTCCACTGACGATCGTATATGTTCCAGTGACACAAAAATGTGCCTAACACACGTCCTGATGTTGGTATGATGTCTGGTGGCATAGTGACTTCTAAGAGTTCCTGCTGATGAGCAATTTATTTACACTTCACTTCAAAATTGTAGTGGACACCATAATCTACACTAACGCTGTCATATCTTTATATCGTCATACTTTCACACTCTTTCTTCAGATTAAATCTTGCCAGAATTGATTGATGTGTCATTGATGTGTCTCCTGCATCATTTCACTCAGTTCTACCGCCGGTCCTGGTGCCTCGGAACAGCGAGTTCAATGCCAAATTGTCCATGCTGCCACGCTTCCGCAACCCGCTGCACCAGACTGAGCCGCACATGCCCCACAACATTAAATACCCGGAATCTTTCACCCAGCAGCCGGGCAACAGCTTACCATTCGGCCCCAACTCGCCTTCCAACAGCTACCCTGGCTCGCCCAACAGCGGCACGGCAAGCAGCGCCACCTTCCCACACTCACCGGGCAGCTCTGAGCCCAGCAGCCCCTTCCAGATGCCAGGTGAGACATCACTCTGCTTGGAACAAGAGGTTTACTTAGGGCCAATTTTGGTGATTTTTAAAGTACATTAAATATGGGTAAATTATATATCATTTTTTAGCTTAGGGTCTGAACTACTCAAAATCATAACAATTCTTTAGCACGAGCCTTGTTATAAGAAGAAAAAAAGGAAAAAAGTATTAGTGTCAAATCATAGTACATCATAATAGTCACCAGGACGACCAAGTGACCAAATATATTTTTATTTTTATAACATGTGTCCGAGATGGCGGGAGGCACGTTGCGTGTAGGAAATAGATAGATTTAGGCAGAAATGAGATGAAAATCCAGCCGGCCGTCGGCTTAATTTTAAAGCCCTGTATGTGATAATATATACCAAATAAATAAATAAAATAATAGGAAAGCAGAAAAGAGTGAGTATGTAGATCTAAAAAAAAAATAGATGAACAATATAGATAGAACAATTAAACAGTGAAAGAAAAGGGCAGGAATCGGGAAACCCACTTCCTAATCATGACACTAATAACAATACACCATAAATTACGTAGGATGGTAATCTAGATCTATCTTTGCCTCTAGATCCTGGAGCTTCTTGTACTTAGGCTTAATTTGTTAAGAGAAAACTGTTAAGAATAAAAACAAGAGGTTTACTTAAGGCCAATTTTGGTGATTAAATATGGGTAAATTAAACATACAACACCACTTGACTATGCTGTGGAAAACGCTGATGCGCATTTCTCCCTGCTTTCGTCTGCTGATCTGAGGGGAGGATTGCCAAAAAGTTTTTGTAAAGATAATGGGATATAAAGGAAATTTTATCCTTTTGATTTACCGGTAGATCTAGTCGAAAACCAAGTTTAAGATGTGTTAAAAGACACTCACGAGTTTTGTTTAACCTAAGCATCCACTTCCAGAATCAAAAACCTGAACCGTGAATAGCCATGAAATCTCCCCGAAACAACAGGTGGAGTTCGGGATATTATTATTATTTAACAATAAGATTATCACGTTTTATCTATAAGTTACATTAAAGTAGATAAACAGAACGTATTGAACAGTTTAAGATTTATTTTACTGTTTTGATGAAACGTACTGGAGTGTACACTCTGATTTCAAGGACAAAAATAGGCTCATGCCGTCGCATCGCTGTGATCTAAGCTACAAAAGCAGTTCGGGTTTTGTTTTTGTTTTTCTTTATCAACTGTTTGATTTAAGCTTAAGGAAGTGAAAAAAACGTGTGCACAGCTAATAATATTGAAAATCATTCTTTTCCTTCCCTTGGAAGTCCTGTAGTAAATCCAATTAAATGCTTCTTGTCGTGAATTCTGCACCGATGACACTTCGAAAAACGTAACAAAAAAAATAACAAAAGCGATTTTTTTTCAAAGCTCTTGCTATCACAGCTTCAGGAATAGTGTTGCAAAGAAACAAAATAAAAGACATGACTCTATTCACTAAATCTGTCTGTTTTCCAAAATTTGCAGGCACTGTTACCAGTGCACAGGTAATATGACTGAATGGGATCATATAGATCATGGATTAAAGTTGTGTGTTGGTTCACAGAAACTCCGCCCCCTGCATATATGCCCCCTGAGGAGCCGATGACACAGGACTGTCCTCAGCCAATGGACACAAACCTACTGGCCCCCAACCTGCCTGTAGAGATCAACAACCGGACAGGTACACACACACACACACACACACACACACACACACACACACACACACACACACACACACACACACAGCCCCTACAGTTCATCACCTCTGCTTGACATCATCCTGTTAAACTGCCAGCAGCTGCTGCTTACACTCCAGGTGCAGGAAGTCACACATACACTCATCCACACACCCATAAATATATGTGCAGACGTACTGTAGTACCCTCACCCCCACCCCACCACATCCATTCCAGAACATTCTATAGTACACTGTGTCCCTATTGTGCTTGCTCCTACCGGATATATAATGTTGAATAAATTAGAGTATCATCCATGAGGAGACCCGAGTCCTGGATCTGTGAACTCCCTGTTTTTTTCTTCGCATCATACACCTGCTGTACTTTTCTACATTGCTACACAGTGTGGTGTTGTACCTTAAAAAATCCGTCCACGTTTTCTGTGTATTTATTGCCAGAGTGAACATAATTCATGTTATGTTACTAGGGCTATCTATCTATCACTATCAATATTGTGATAAATGATGTCACAAAAGGCACAGTGGTTAGCACTTTCACCTCATAGCAATTAGGTCCCAGGTTTGAGACGAGGGCTCGGGCGTTTTTGTGTGAAGTTTGCGTGTACCCCGCTTTCACCCAGAGTCAGCTGAGATAGGTGCCAGCCTTCCCCGGACCCTAATTGGAATTAAGCAGTTTAGAAAATGAATGAATGATGTCGCAATATATTATTCCACTTTTCATGATTATCATGTGTGTGTGTGTGTGTGTGTGTACATATATAAAATTAATTGGTCATTTTATAAAGATAATAAATAGAAATAATACACTTACTTGTTTGCTGAACTGCTTAATCTTCCTAGGGTCATGGGAGGCTGGAACCTATCTTAGCCGACACCGGGCAAAGACGGAGTACACCAATTTTTTTTATATATATATATATATATCTTTTTTTTTTCTCTGGGTGACACCCTGAACAGCTCGCCAGGCCATTGTAGTGCCAACACACACAGAACCATTCACACTCTCACACCTTGAAACAGCCAATTAGCCTACTATGCATGTTTTTAGACTGTGGGAGGAAACCGGAGTACCCGGAGGAAACCCACACAAGCACGCGGAGAACATGCAAGCTCCACACACTCCATCCGGGGTCTCGAGCCCAGGACCTTCTTGCTGTGAGGCAGACATGCTAACCACGGCGCCACCGTTCCGCCCAAAGGTTGATATTGTAGAATAAATTAAGTACTGACTTTATTTTACAGTACTGTAATGGCACCCCTGACTATTAAATAGCGAAGAACATATGATTTAAATGAATGAATAAAACAGAACGGTCAGTAAATATGATCATACCATGGACACAGAGCGGGATGTCAGCTCTGCATTGATACATGGAGGGATTTTTGAAGTTTTTTTTATCTGTGGCAGTGTGAATGTTGTGGGAGTTTTGGGAGTCGAGCTCAAGCTGCATCCTGTGTAGCAACGTCGGGCATTGCCCCATTGTCAGAGCACTGATGGGAAAGGGGTAGACAAAACACACCTGCAGCTCAGTGCCACCCGACTCAGGAAGCAGAGGAGAGCTGTGTGCTGGATAAACACCCTTCAGCTCTCTCAGGGGAGGTGGTGGAGGAGGAGGAGGAGGAGGAGTGCAGAAACAGGGCATGACGTGGGCGTGGACACGTGTTCATCTGATATTCACCTCGAATGCTCAGATAGCACTGATTCAGATACGGGGCCTGGTGTGTGAATCGCTTTTGTGTTAGTTAATACAGCTGTGTGATCAGAGTTCTAATGAGATTATCTACATTAGTGATAATCTGATTAGGATATGATCGGATAATGTCAGTTTGGAGATGTTGACATAGAAGCTTCTTAAATTCGATTTGAGCCTGGCGTATTTACACAAGCTCAAGTTCAACTCCAGATTCACGTTGAGCTGTGGCTTTTTAATATCATTTACAGAATTAATGGATTTAATCGAATCCATAATCTCCTATTCTCAAAAAATACATGATTAAAAAAACTGATTGCTTTTCCAGTAAATGGAATTTGCAATTATTAATCTCACTCACTCATTCATTTGCCCAACAGCTTAGTCCTACTAGGGTCGCAGGAAGGCTGAAGCCTATCTCAACCGACACTGGGCGAAGGCGGGGTACACCCTGAACAACTTGCCAGACCATTACAAGGCCAAAACATACAACCATTCACACTCACACTTAGGGGCAATTTGGCACAGCCAGTTAGCCTAATGTGCATGTCATTGGTCTGTCGGAGGAAACCGGAATACTCGGAGGAAACCCACGCAAGCACGGGGAGAACATGCAAACTCCACACAGAAACGCCATCTCCGGGCCCGGGACTCGAACCCAGGACCTTCTTGCTGTGAGGCGGACGTGCTAATCACTACGCCATTGTGCTGCCCTGGTTATTAATCTGAATAAGTAAAAAAATGCTTATAAACAAAAATAACTCACATTAGTGACAGGATGTATAAGGCAGTGTCTAACATTAAATGTTATAAAATATTTTAATAAATATGGTATAAAACAAAACATTTACAAATAATTTATAGTGATTTAAAACTTTTTAATTACAAAATCTAAAATTTCACACATTTGTAGTACCATAACAGCCCACCAGGGGGCCTACACATTTGGAAACACTGATAGCAACATTTATGACCTTGTGTCTGTCTCTGTGCATGCAGATGTGCAGTCAGTGGCCTATGAAGAACCCAAGCACTGGTGCTCCATCGTGTACTACGAGCTGAATAACAGGGTCGGAGAAGCCTTCCAGGCGTCCTCGACCAGCGTCCTGGTGGACGGCTTCACCGACCCTTCAAACAATCGCAACCGCTTCTGCTTGGGCCTGCTGTCTAACGTCAACCGCAACTCTACCATCGAGAACACGCGCCGGCACATCAGCAAAGGTGCGGAACGGGATTCTGTGTACTTTTACAGATATGTTCGTGGTTTACTTGAGGGTGTAAGTTCATCAGGGTGTTATAATACAGATGTTACTCACTCGACTACAAAGCCTGATTTCAGTTGATTCAGCACATTTTCATTAGGATCATACTACAGTGTCCCAGAATAAGAAAGTCTAGTGACTTGGCTTGTAACTGGAAGCAAGGTCAAAGGTCCTATCTGACCAACCACTCAGTCACTTATTCGCCAAACCGCTTAATCCTATTAGGGTCGTGTGGAGGCTGGTGCCTATCTCAGCCAAAGGCAAAGGCGGGGAACACCCTGAACAGCTTGCCAGACCATCTCAGGGCAGCGTACACACAACCATTTACACTCACCCTCACACCTAGGTGTAATGTGAAACAGCCATTTAGCCAAATGTGCATGTTTTTGGACTGTGGGAGGAAACCGGAGTACCCGAAAGAAACTCACACAAGCACGGGGAGAACATTCAAACTCCACCCAGAAACACTCAAGCTTTAAGGAATCAAACTCAGAACCTTCTTGCTGTGAGGTGGACGTGCTAACCACTATGCCACGGTCCGCCCCTCTGACCAATCAGAATTGAGAATTCGACTACATCATCAACCACATTAAACCGCTTACACGTCTCTAGAGATCGGTTTGTTAGGATCTAAAGGATACAAGTTGCTTTTTTTCGGCAGGTGTGCACTTGTACTACGTAGGCGGCGAGGTGTACGCCGAGTGCCTGAGCGACAGCAGCATCTTCGTGCAGAGCCGCAACTGCAACTACCACCACGGCTTCCACCCCACCACCGTGTGCAAGATCCCGAGCGGCTGCAGCCTCAAGATCTTCAACAACCAGGAGTTCGCCGAACTACTCGCCCAATCCGTCAACCACGGCTTCGAGGCAGTCTACGAGCTCACCAAGATGTGCACTATCCGCATGAGTTTTGTCAAGGTAGTGTGGAAGTCTTCATGTGTGTATCTCATGAGGAAATCTCAAACACAACTCCTTTAACGGCTGTAGTTAATCGTCAGAGACGCAGCGACACGCCAATACTGATATTTCACATTGTTTTATTCTTAATCAGATTTTGTAATGTTTTAAAGGAATCCAGCAGATTCAGAAGGCAGATTGAAGGACTTGGCTACAGATATTATAATTAGGCCAAGTCTACTCGAGCATGTTCAGTATACAGTATGTTTGGGTTTGAAATGAGAAAAAGCCCACTGTTTTAGAAACACGTTGGGAGCTAAAAGATTCATTCATTCATTCATCTTCTGAACCGCCCATTCCTACTTAGGGTCGCGGGGAGGCTGGCGCCCATCTGAGCCGACTCTGGGTGAGGGCGGGGTACACCCTGGACAGCTCGCCAGGCCATCGCAGGGCCATCAGTCACACAACCAT
>JAOUQZ010000039.1:26710172-26722806 GCA_028564935.1 Neosilurus hyrtlii
TATATATTCTATAGAACATTATATAACCACTCAGCCAGGATGCCTCAAGTGCATAGAGGACAAAAGCCATCCCCCATACAAACAGTTTTGGACAATCAACATGTTATTATCCACCCAATGCACAGGTTTAGGTCATAGAGAGTGCCCATGCAAAATTTCAGAAAGCGATCATGCTTATGAGCCAAGCAATGGCCCGGAAAAACTTATATGTTCAAAGTAACTGTGCCAAGGTCAAAGATCACATATGCAAATTAGCTACCCCAAGCACAGATGTAGGTCATAGGGAGTGCCTGTGCAAAATTTCAGAAAGCTGGCATGTGCATGAGCCGAGCAATGGCCCGGACAAAGTTATTGTCACTCCACTCGCCAAGTTCCAAGGTCAAAGGTCACATATGCAAATTAGCTACCCCACACACAGGATTATGTCATAGGGAGTGCCTTTGCGAAATTTCAGAAAGCTGGCCTGTGCATGAGCCGAACAATAGCTGGGACAAAGTTATTGTCATGCCGCCCGTCCGCCCGGACACCAAGCCAATGACAATACCCCTCCAGCCATAACTGGCTGAGAGATAAAAAAGCATATATAATTTTTTTGTTGTTGTTCAGTCATTGATTTTTTTTAAATAAAGCCAGACTTTTATTATGAAAATTCAAAACGCGACGTCAGATCGCGACCCGGAACAGAACGCTAGCACTCTTAATGCTTTGGTAGAGCCATAGATTCGCAACGCGGGCTACACGAACGTTCGCGAGATAAATCATTGGCTTGCCTGCGCCGCGGCCATCTTGGGGAGGTGAACCAATGTAAACAAACACCGCCTCGTATGTCTAGTAAGGAATTTAATTGAATAATTTAAATGAAGCTTTATATTAAGTATGCCTGATCTATTAACGAACCGAACCAGTATGAATCCACCAGTGAACCCTTGCCAATATAACCACAGTTAACAGCTTTCTGAAATAATTATTACTGCTCATGTATTTTTTTTATTACAGCTTGTGACTGCCAAGCATATTGGGCAGCAAAATGCAAACTTTTGGAGGTATGAGCATTTTTTTAATAGTGTCAGTGTAGTATCAGACTGTTTCTATACTGTTACATACATATATCACAGGTATTAACACGTGTTGTGCTGAATGCTTGCTTCCAACTCGCACGCCTTAAGATGGCGGATTGTGCACTTCCGCTTCCGCCGAAATGGACCAATTGCGTATCTATGTGTATATACACGTTTGGATTGAGAGGCCAATCCCAGTGGTTACCTCTCAAACAACTACTTGTTTGTAATAGTTGTAGTGTGCTTAAAATCCCGGCGTGTTGCACCTTATCTAGTGCACTCCGTGTTGTGTAGGGTGTGTGTTTGGGACGCGGCCGCTGACTGAGTGACTCTGAGGTAAATAATGTTAGTGAGGAAGATGTTGGAGTGAGAGGGTTTGTGGAAGGTAAGGGGTTGAGTTAAAGGACACAGGGGTGTTAGTGAATGTCATGAATGAGTGAAGAGGTTATAGTCACCATTTCGAAGCTGTGTGTGGATGATAATAAATATGACACTTCTCTGTAACATGGGTGTGTAATGATTTATAAAGTACAGGGCTGCTCCAGTCTTTTTTTTTAAACCTAAAACAACTTCAGTCTCTGTGTTTGCTCATGTTTTATCTCCAGAGAGGAAGAAAAATCTCTCTGTGTATCTGTTTATTATCATTTATATATATATATATATACGCTTTTCTCTTTTAAATAAATAAAATAGACATAGACAGATAAATGGAAAGATAGAAAGACAGACAGAAGATCACACTGTGACAGACAGACAGACAGACAGACAGACAGATAGATAGATAGATAGATAGATAGGCCAGACAGAGGGACAAGGATTGACTGAGATGGACAGACAGAGACAGAAGGATAGAATGAGATAGATACATAGAAGGACAGACAGAGAGACAGAAGGACAGATAGATAGATGGACAGGTAGAGATACAGAAGGATAGACTGAGATAAATAGAGAGACAGAAGGACAGACTGAGAGATAGACAGATAGAAGGACAAAGAGAGAGACAGAAGGATAAACAGATAGACAGAAGGACAGATAGAGATACAGAAGGATAGACTGAGATAAATAGAAGGACAGACAGAGACAGAAGGATAGACTAAGATAGATGGACAGGTAGAGATACAGAAGGATAGACTGAGATAGACAGAGACAGAAGGATAGACTAAGATAGATAGACGGACAAAGAGAGAGACAGAAGGATAAACTGAGATAAGTAGAAAGACAGACAGACAGAAGGATAGACTGAGATAGACAGAAGGACAGATAGATGGACAGGTAGAGAGACAGACGGATAGACTGAGATAAATAGAGAGACAGAAGGACAGACTGAGACAGAAGGATAGACTGAGAGGTAGACAGATAGAAGGACAAAGAGAGAGACAGAAGGATAAACTGAGATAAATAGATAAGAGGACAGACAGAGACAGAAGGATAGACTAAGATAGACAGACAGATAGATAGATGGACAGGTAGAGATACAGAAGGATAGACTGAGATAGACAGAGACAGAAGGACAGACAGGTTGACAGAGAGATCGACTACAGACTGTGTTATAGTTTAATTAAAAGTCTGTGTGTTTGTTTTTTGCACGTCTGATAAACGATTAAAGCAGACGAATAACCTGTCTTTCTTCCCTCGTTCCTCTCCTCTCTCAGTTCCACATTCACCGTGTCCGCGCCTCTTCAGCACAGTGCCATGGCTGCAGCTTCCCTCCTCCCGTTTCTCTCTCGTTTCAGATCTCTGAGCTCAGCCACAGTTAAACATTCCTTACGAATCCTTCAGAGGAGCAGCGCAGCATTGCATCATGGGCCCATGTGTGCCCTGTCCCAGCGGAGGACCGTCTCTACAGAGGAGGCTTTAAACCACAGCGTGTCAGATCTGACAGTCAGAGAGAGGACAGTGCTCGATCGGCTGTATGAGGGCCTGGTCAGGGGTCAGAGGTCATCTCTGGCTGAGTGCATAACGTTAGTGGAGACGCAGCATCCCCGGAAGAAGGAGCTAGCCCAGGTGCTGCTGCAGAGGGTGCTGGCGTACCGGCAGGAGCGGGAGAGGGTGGCAGGAGGGAAACCAGTGGCCTTCAGAGTGGGTGAGTAAATGATTCGGGCTGGAGGATTTATTCACGTCAGAGATGCATGAATACAAAATACATTCAGTCGTCTTCGGTCCACGCTGTATCCTGCTCAGGGTTAGCACGGCGGGAATACACCCTGGTTAGAACACTCACACGCAAGCACTCTCTCTCATTCGCACACTCGTTCACACCTACCAACAGTTAAGACTCTCTAATTGCATGTTTTTGGGACAGTGGAGGAGACTGGAGGACCCAGAGGAAACCATACAAACACAGGAGAACATGAAGCTCAAGCCCAGTGTTGAACCTGGAACCTGGAGCAACCAGAGACCTGCACCTCTAAACGCCGTCTCTGCCGTCTCAGGGTGGCCCTGCTGCTTTTTAAGCAACCTTTTGGCAGACCAGGGAGCTGATAACTTCTTGTAACTTCTTACAGTCTATGGGCAGAATGAAGAGGCTCGGACCTGTTCCATGATATCGCTCCTGTGCACAAAGAGCTCCGTGAAGACATGGTGTGTTAAAGTTGGGGGTGAAAAACTCGGGTATCCTGCTCAGGACTTTGACCTCAACCCCCTGAACACCTTTGGGATGAACTGGAACATCGGCGGCACCCCAGACCTTCTCACCCGACGTCAGTACCCAGTGTTACTAATGCGCTCGTGGAGGAATCAACAAACCTTACAGAAACTACATCCTCGAGTAGGATTTAACAAAAATCCAACATCATGAGTTCTCCCAGTGCTCCCCCCTCCCAGTGCTCACCCTCCCTCCCAGTGCTCCCCCTCTCAGTGCACTCCTGGCTCCCAGCGCTCCCTCCGTCCCAGCGCTCCCTCTGTCCCAGCATGCTCCCTGCTCCCAGCGCACTCCCTGGTCCCAGCGCTCCCTCCTTCAAGCAATCCCGGCTCCCAGCGCTCCCCCCTCCCAGTGGTCTCCCTCCGTCCCAGTGCTCCCTCCTCGGTCCCAGCGCTCCCCCCCCCAGTGCTCTCCCTCCGTCCCAGTGCTCCCCCTCCGTCCCAGTGCTCTCCCTCCGTCCCAGCGCTCCCACCTCCCAGTGCTCCCCCTCCGTCCCAGAGCTCTCCCAACGTCCCAGCGCTCCCTCCTCCCAGTGCTCTCCCTCCGTCCCAGAGCTCTCCCAACATCCCAGCGCTCCCTCCTCCCAGTGCTCTCCCTCCGTCCCAGTGCTCTCCCAACGTCCCAGTGCTCCCTCCTCCCAGTGCTCTCCCTCTGTCCCAGCACTCCCTCCTCCCAGTGCTTCCTCCTCCCAGTGCTCTCCCTCTGTCCCAGCACTCCCTCCTCCCAGTGCGTTCCCTGCTCTCAGCGCTCCCTCCTGTAAGCACTTCCTGCTCCCAGCAGGCTCCCTGCTCCCAGTGCTCCCTCCCTCCAAGCGCTCCCTCCTCCCAGCACTTTTTGCTCCCAGCGTGCTCCCTGCTCCCAGCACACTCCCTCTTCCCAAAACGCTCTCTCCTCCCAGTGCTCTCCAAAGTTCCCTCCCACAGTGACACCCCACCCCACCCTCCACCCATCATACCCTCCATGAGTACACTCAAGCATCTATTGGAAAGCCTTCCCAGTAGAGTTTATACCTGCAGCGGTGCTCCAAATCTGGTGTGAGGTGTTGAACAAGCCCATAGAAGTGTCCACAAAATTTTAGTATAGCTCCGGTCGCTTCCTTCATCCTGGCCCGAGTGCTCCGTGATTTATTTTTACTTGCTTGTCAGTGAGTACAGCACAAATGTACATGAATAAGCCGTGTCTCTTCTTTCATTGTGTTGGTGGGTGCAGGTCTGTCTGGTCCTCCTGGTGCTGGGAAATCCTCCTTCATCGAGGTGCTGGGGAAGATGCTAACAGGAAAAGGCCACAAAGTCTCAGTGCTGGCTGTGGACCCTTCCTCATGCACTACAGGAGGTGAGCCTCACAACGGTCAGGACCGTGTCTACAACAGTACAGACCAAACAACCATCTTTCATTATGAGCAAGATCACAGCCCAGTCTGTTGTAGTCATGTGACCAAGAATTGTATAGTCCTGGGTTCGCTTTTTTTTTCTGTGTAAGAACGAGCTAACACTGGAGACTCCTTCCGTATTTAAATAAATTAAATTAGGTTTAAAAAAATATTACCTTCTGGCGTCACGGTGGCGTAGTTAGCACACAGCAAGATGGTCTGGAGTTCTATTCCTGAGCTCGGTGAGGACATTTCTGTGTGGAGTTTGCATGTTCTCCCTGTGCTTGCGTGGGTTTCTTCCAGGTATTCCGGTTTCCTCCCACAGTCCAAAGACATCCACATTTAGCTTAATGTCTGTTCCAAATTGCCCCTGGGTGTGAGTGTGAATGGTTGTGTGTGTGTTGTCTTGTGATGGTCTGGTGAACTGTTTAGGTTGTACCCCGCCTTCACCCAGTGTCGGCTGAGATGGGCTCCAGCCTCCCCACGACCCTAATAGGACTAAGCAATTTGGCAGATGAGTCAATGTTAATCACTATTATTATTATTATTATTATTATTTAATACTAATAAGCGTTTTTGATGTCACTGATGAAGTTTGATGTATATTTTTTGAAACGTTTAAAATAAATTCGTTAGTGTAAAACAGACTGTGTTGTCGCAGGTTCGCTAATGGGGGATAAGACGCGGATGACAGAGCTCTCGCGAGACATGAATGCCTTCATCCGGCCGTCACCATCTTCGGGCACACTCGGTGGGGTGACAAGGACCACCAATGAAGCCATAGTCCTGTGTGAGGGAGCAGGTTATGACATCGTACTCGTCGAAACAGTGGGTAAGGATGTATTTGATTACAGGAGACCTCCTTCCATCCATCCATCAATCCATCCATCCATCCACTCATTCACTAAAATATTAACACACACAGAATTTTCCCTAATATACAAACGGGATGATATTTGTGTGTGTGTGTGTGTGTGTGTGTGTGTGCCTGCAGGTGTTGGACAGTCTGAATTTGCTGTGGCCGATATGGTGGACCTTTTTGTGTTGCTGATTCCACCAGCAGGAGGTGACGAGCTACAGGTAAACGTTCCACTTTATTTATTTCTAATCTATAATAAAGTAAATATTTTTATATAATTTTTCTGTTTTAAAAATCTCACTCTGTCTTTTTTTGGGTTGTGCTGATATTTGTGATTGCAGGGAATAAAGAGAGGCATCATTGAGAAAGCCGACCTGGTCGTGGTCACGAAGTCAGACGGTGATTTGGTCGTTCCAGCACGCAGGATTCAGGCCGAGTACACAAGTGCATTGAAGCTCCTGCGAAAGAAATCCAGAACCTGGATACCTAAGGTACATGCACGTGGGTCCTCTCTTTTTTTAAGATTTGTAATATATACTGTACTGTGTGTAACATCAGCAAATACAGTGGAATCTCGTTAATATGTGCTTCTTTTAAATGCGTTCCTGCTTAATATGCGCCCACCCCATGGTCCCCCTTGGTAAAGCGACCCCTTGGTTCCACGAGAAACAATGTGGTAATGCCTAGAGTAACAAAGTGTTAATGCCACAATAAACAAAGTCGCCTTGTCTCGAGAAACAAAGTGGTAATGTTGCGATAAACAAAGTCGTCATGCCGCGAGAAATAAAGTGGTAATGCCGCGAGAAACAAAGTGGTAATGCTGCGAGAATCAAAGTGGTTATGCCGCGAGAAACAAAGTGGTTATGCCGCGAGAAACAAAGTGGTTATGCCGCGAGAAACAAAGTGGTAATGCCACGAGAAACAAAGTGGTTATGCCGCGAGAAACAAAGTGGCAATGCCGCGAGAAACAAAGTGGCAATGGCGCGAGAAACAAAGTGGCTATGCCGCGAGAAACAAAGTGGTTATGCCGCGAGAAACAAAGTGGTTATGCCGCGAGAAACAAAGTGGTAATGCCGCGAGAAACAAAGTGGTTATGCCGCGAGAAACAAAGTGGTTATGCCGCGAGAAACAAAGTGGTAATGCCGCGAGAAACAAAGTGGTAATGCCGCGAGAAACAAAGTGGTAATGCCGCGAGAAACAAAGTGGTTATGCCGCGAGAAACAAAGTGGCAATGCCGCGAGAACCAAAGTCGTCCTGCCACAAGAAACAAAGTTGTCATGTCACAAGGAAACACGGTTGTAATGCCATGAAAAACAAAGTCATCATGAAGCGAGAACCAAAGTCATAATGCCACGAGAGACAAAGTGTTAATGCCACAATAAACAAAGTCGCCTTGTCTCGAGAAACAAAGTGGTAATGTTGCGATAAACAAAGTCGTCATGCCGCGAGAAATAAAGTCCTAATGCCTTGAAAAACAAAGTGGTAAAGCAACGAGAAATAAAGTGGTAATGCTGCGAGAATCAAAGTGGTAATGCCGCGAGAAATAAAGTGGTAATGCTGCGAGAAACAAAGTGGTAATGCCGCGAGAAACAAAGTGGTTATGCCGCGAGAACCAAAGTCGTCATGCCGCAAGAAACAAAGTGGCAATGCCACGAGAAATAAAGTGGTTATGCCTCGAGAAACAAAGTCGTCATGCCGCAAAAAACAAAGTGGCAATGCCACGAGAAATAAAGTGGCAATGCCGCGAGAAACAAAGTCGTCCTGCCACAAGAAACAAAGTGGTTATGCCTCGAGAAACAAAGTCGTCATGCCGCAAAAAACAAAGTGGCAATGCCACGAGAAACAAAGTCGTCCTGCCACAAGGAAACAAAGTGGTAATGCCATCAAAAACAAAGTTGTCATGCCGTGAGAAAAAAACTCGCCATGCCGTGAGTATGCCGTGCATGTTTTAAGTGAATATATCCAACAGACGAGCTGTAAGGACAGGGATACTGTACTGTGGTGCTGATGTGCCAGAAGTTATTTTTTATTAGTTAAAGTATAACTTTACAAGATTCTCCACATTTCTGATTCTCACACATGCGGCCAGCTGCTCTTCTGATTCCTCCTCTGTACGGCCACAAGTCTACGATTTTTATTCTTGTAATATTATGATTTTATTCACACAATATTAAGACTTCACTCTCGAAATATCTGACCTTTTCCCACATAAAACGTATTTAATACCATATGTGGTACAAAATGTAATGATGTTTTTTTTCTTGACGATCACCAGTGGCTCTGTATCAGCTTTAGGATTTGAACTCGCCACCTTTTCCTCTCACCCCCTGAGCTTTCTTTTCAAATTATTTGTTTTGTAGTTCTGCCCTAGATTAAACCTAAAAAAAAAAAGTTTATTTTGTTCCTATCATACAATAATACATACCCAGGAAATGAGTTTTTACTGACCCTGTGGCCACCGGGGGGCGCCATTTTGGATCTTTGCTGCTTCAGATGCTTCTGTTCGGTCGGCAGAGGCCATCCTGAGAAAGAAACCGCTCCTGCGCTTGAATACGTTAAACAGTCCAGGAGTGGTATTCAGTGAGGAAGGGAGTGCTGAGCTCCGAGGACATTCCTGCATGTGAATACTTGCCTTTATACCAGAAGACTGATCCATCTTCTCTTATTAACAATGAGACCGGGACGCCAGCAGCGCTGATCGACGTAGCGTATCATTCTGCTAAATCAGGGACTTTAGTCACTGTATTCCTTCACATTTTTCATCGCGATGATTGAACTGAGGGGTTTATGTATGCAACATGCTGTAATGTCTAATTCCCAGCATGCTCTGCTCTGCCTTTTGGACACTGGCATGCAGCCCTTTGTCTTCTATCCCCGCAGCAGTACATCTGCCTATTGGCAGCTCGCCAGCATGGCATTTCACTGATTAGAGGCCACCCACTCGCACGAGAGTCGCTCACATCTTTGTCTTCATCTCCACAGAGGGCTCTCAGTGCAGCATCCCTTTCACTCAGCCATATTGATTTTTCTTCCTGCTCTGAAGACTTTCCAGCCTGTAGTTCATCAGTCATTGAAACCGAGAAGGCCTACGTGGGCGTGCGCATAACCTTCCTGCATGTCCGGCTTTATCAGCGTGTTTAAAGAAGATATTAACTTTATCCTGTCAAAGAATTCACTTTAACATGATGGATGTGTATGTCCGAGTGATTCGGCAGGCCAAAACCATTTTTCCCCCTTCAGTATAAGCGTAAATACAGACATTCTTTATGTATGATCTGTTCAAACCTTCAGCTGACGTGGTGGAATGAAGCGAAGCGGGCTGAATCGGCAAATCGATATTTCATTTCCATTCAGCCTCGAAAAAAACATTTTGTGTGAAAAGAATTGTGTTTTATGGCGCGAGGCTACTATCAAAAAGAAATTAGGATACATTAGCCCCTTGCATACAATTCACCCATTTCACTATACAGGAAATTAGATATATACATGCAGTCACTGTTGTACAATGAAATGGGAAGTTAAAACAACCGTATGCTTGCACACTTTTAAAATAAGTGTTTACTACATGTTATGCGTCTAAGGTCACTGTATAAGGGTAAAAAATGATTCCCTGAGTCTTTTAAAACACCTTGCTTCTTTTTTCACCGGATTTCCGTATGCCGTTATAGCACAGGATTAAAACCCGACAGGGTAAAACTGGTGTTTCAGCGTCAGCTTAGAATAATGATTTTTCCTCTCAACTCCTTATTGCTCAGGTGTCAAACTCAAGGCCAGCAGGCCAAATCTGACCCGCCAGCTCATTCTCTGTAGCCCGTGAGTACTTTCAAAGTACACGTGATCCACTCCAGCAAATACATTTTAAGTCGCAAGGTCGTGTTTTGAGTAAGATCCGAAGTAAGTTGAAAATGGTGCACCTGGACGAAAATGTGATATCGCCAAAAATACAACCTTCAAAGCATAATCTTCAACATGACCAAGTTCAAATATCCATAAAGACAATTTATCCATGCCCAAATGCTTGTTTAAGAAAGGGTTCCATTGTAAAACAATAAAAGTCTCCACTCATTTTGCAGATTTTCATTCCGCTTTTGTGGTTGCTCAGGGTATTTCCTTATTATCCATATTCACTCCCAGAATCCTCTCCCTGCTTACAGAACCCCAGAAGGATCCCCTCCAATCATATAACAGTAAACCAATGAGAAGCCTCAAAAAAGATATGACTCGGTGTAAATAGAACTGGTACGATGGTGCTGATTGGCCGAGAGCCGGATTCATTTAGTGTATGGATGTTGGGCCGTTTCAGATGCGGACATTAAGAAACTGGTTCTGTAACAGTAAGTTTTCAAAAGTAGCATTTCCTGATTAGCGACATTCAAGGTGATGTAACTCTTACCACTTTCATGCTTAATCATGTATTATACCTCATTTTAAAGCTAGAGATTAGTATGTCAAATTTCATACATAATCTGTATAACGCTGGAGTGGGTCACATATGATTATCGTACATCCTGTGCATCAACCATTACCATGAAACATAATTCATCGTCTATACATTAAGAGGCGGCAATTTCAAGTGGCTGAAGAAAGATTGCAAGCTAGAGTTTCCCTGACAAACATTTGCAACGTGATGCTGAGCCTGAAGTTGCCCGGAAAATCTTCCCATGTAATGTTACACCATTCACACTCACACCTAGGGGCAATTTTGAACAACCAATTAGCATAACGTGCATGTGTTTGGACTATAGGAGGAAACCAGAGTACCCGGAGGAAACCCACACAAGCACGGGGTGAACATGCGAACTCCAAACAGAAACGCCCTCACCAAGCCCGGGACTCGAACCAAGGATCTGTTTGCTGTGAGGCAGACATGCTAACGACTACAACGCCCTGCCGCCTGCTGTTAGATATTCACTATGTAAATAGCTTCGCTCTGATTGGCTAACATGTTGAAACGAGAATTCGGGATCACGGAATTGTTTTGCTGTGGTCTTTACATCACTGTTTTTCTGATAATATCCAGATGTTTGGGTACATATGAAACAAATATTTACATAGCTCACATGTCCTGTCACGTCCCAAACACAGAGTAAGATACTTTGCCAAGCTAACCTGAGTAACTGTAATTGCTTTACTCCCATTTGACTTTCTTGTGTACATGACGTTTTCTCATTTTACTAAGAGTCTCTCTCTCTCTCTCTCTCTCTCTCTCTCGGCCACCATGGTCAGGTGGTCCGGGTGTCTTCTCAGACAGGACAGGGTGTGCCTGAGCTCTGGGCCGTCATGCTGCAGTATCGTGACACCATGCTGTCTAACGGCGAGCTGCAAACCCACAGGCGTGAGCAGCAGAAGGTCTGGCTGTGGAGCCTGATCCAGGAAAACGCCCTGCGTCATTTTCAGGAACACCCAGAGGTGCAGGCAGCCTTGCCCGGGATGGAACGCAGGGTGGCACAAGGAGACGTCTCTCCCGGACTGGCTGCTGACCTCCTGCTGAGGGCCTTCAGAACCACGCGGTAATATACAGTGTGTTTTATAAAGAAGTGAAGATGTGTTGTGTGAGGAATGAATCGTGATAATGGTTTTGGGTTGGTATCTTCACTGCGGAGCTCACCGTGTGCTTCTCCAAGCTCTTATTCCTGATTTCTGATTAAAATCATGATGCAGAGTGGACGAATTATTATATATAAACCCCAGCAGTGTTGAATCTGGTTTGTTTTGCAGTAATAATTGGAGTGTTTTACATTATCCCAGTTATTACTATTTATAATTAAAGATGCTGACATGCCATGGTGAGCACAGTGGCCTAGTGGTTAGCATGTCCGACTCACAGCAAGAATGTCCTGGGTTCGAGTCCCAGTCTTGGCGAGGGGCGTTCCTGTGTTTAGGATGCACAATCTCCCTGTGCTTGCATGGGTTTTTTCTGGGTAATCTGGTATCCTCCTACAATCCAAGTATAATTGGCTGGTTCAAATTGCCCCTCGGTTGTGTGTGGATTGGCGAGCTGTTCGGCGTGTTCAGGGTGTACCAAGCCCAATGTCGGCTTGAACTCAGGACCTTCTTGCTGTGAGGTGAACGTGCTAACCACTACAACCACTACAACACCGTGCCGCCCTCCGTGTTGGATTTGTGTTTTCTGTGCTTGTTGAGTGAGAGAATGTCTGTCTTCTAGTCTCCTGAACTACTGGTGTACCAAGTAAACTATGATTAAAAACTGAATGGACATGTAATCATCCTGTCGCAGGTGCTCAGGCTACAGATTTGTCCACCGTGTCCCGATAGACCGATGTGTTCATGCAGGAACACGCCTTACTCCTTTGCAGTTTGGCACTGGGTGTATGGCTCAGAAAGCTTATTTACTGCTAACCCACAATCCAGATTCATACAAGAGCACTCGGAGAGCGCAAACCTCTACCAAGCCCCTATATGAACCAAAATGTCAAAAGTCACTCTTTGTCACAATTTTAAAGAATCCTTTAAAAATTCCAAGACTGGGCTCTCGCATGGCACGTCAACAACTGGGAAGAGAACCCGGATTCGAACTGGCGATCTCTAGGTTGATACTGCTGCCCTCCGTGACCGGGTGTCCATGGGTGCTAATTCGCCTGGAAAAAGACTATCGGTTGGCCTCGAAATGGTTCTGGACCACCATCCGGTGCCTCAGGAGGGGGAAGCAGTACTCCACAAACACTGTTTACAGTGGAAGTGGGGAG
>JAOUQZ010000039.1:26722906-26745213 GCA_028564935.1 Neosilurus hyrtlii
AGTTGAGGTGGCTCGGGCATCTGATTAGAATGCCTCCCGAACGCCTCCCTGGTGTGGTGTTTCAGGCATGTCCGACCCGGAAGAGACCCCGGGGCCGACCCAGAACACGCTGGAGGGACTACATCTCTCGGCTGGTCTGGGAACGCCTCGGCATCCCCCCCGGAAGAGCTGGAGAAAGTGGCTGAGGAAAGGGGCGTCTGGGAGTCACTGCTTAGGCTGCTGCCCCTGCGACTCGACCCCGGAAAAAGCAGAAGAAGATGAATGAATGAATGAATGAATGATGAATAAATTAGGGGACAAGAAAATAATTCGCGGATCCAGGATCCAGGAGTCTTCCTTGTCCAAAACCACACCTCTGGTAGAAATTTCATGAAAAACCACACAACTGTTTTGCAAATCCAAAAAAGTAAACAGCACCCCCTGCTGGGCCTGCTGCAATACCACAAACATCATCCTATCTCACATTGTTAAAGAATTCTTTTTGAAAAAAAATTCCTGGATCCCGAATTTGATCTGAATTGTTTCTGAAATCTAATGGAGGCCTTCTTGTCTAATGCCCCACCTCTGGTAGAGGTTTCATAAAATTCCACACATACCTGTTTTAGTGTCATGCTGCTAACAAACACACAAACTGAGAATAAATGGTAACCATGTTGGCAGAGCTCACGGTTTTACCTGCAGTGTTTTGTTATAAAGGTTTTGTTCCTCGTGGAGAACACATTTCAGTCTGAACTCAATGTGAAGAGATGTGCTGATGGACAGATTTAATATTTATCTTCTCTCTACATGAAATGTATGAAAGCGGTTGCACTGGTAAATGTGCTAGTTGTACTTTTACATTATTGTTGTGTTTAAATGATTGCTGTATTTTAATTCTTTGACAGATGAAAAGAAATAAATGAAACAATTATATAAAACCTACTGTCATTTATTCCTCTTTATCCTCGAACAGCGTGGTGTCATATATATTAAGATTCCCTTTTTTTTCCCCCTATCAATTTTAGCCTCACAGGATTCTTCACATTTCTTTTTCAGCCCAACTTCTTTTGAAAAGACGAGTGTAAACAGACTGTTAATTGACACCTTGTAAAGGTTTTTTAAATGAAAAAATGAGTCCTGTCTATTCTCTTTCATGCTGAGTTATTTTTTTCATCATGGATAAACACTAGTCGCTCTAGTTACTGTGTAAGGGTAGAGCGGCCCAGTGGAGAAGCGGTTATCACCTTCACCTCACAGCACGAAGGTCCTGTGTTCGAGTCCTCAGCTCGGGGTGCTTCTGTGCGGAGTTTGCATGTTCTTCCCGTGCATGCGTGGGTTTCCTTCGGGTACTCTGGTTTCCTCCCACAGTCCAAAGACATGCACATTAGGCTAATAAGCTGTTCCAAATTGCCTTGACCTGCAATGGATGGTCTCCCGACGGATTACATGGATCAGTAAAGTGCATGAGAGAGTGTTAAAAGTTGCTCTTTGTACTCTTCACGCCCTCCTGCTGCCTGTGAGCTGTATTGATGTTGCTGTTAAAATGTTAGCCTTGCCCCAATATTCACACTAAGCCCTAAGGTCTTCACTGAAGTGCACACTTGTTAAAAAGTGCAAAAGGGAAAGAAGTTGGTAAAGGTAGATTTGGGACAGTTTTGTAACGTGTCACTAACTACGTCACTTCCTCTTGTATCAGCAAACTACAGCTTCACATAACTTCTCATAGCTGATACATAAACATTAACGTCTGATGATATAAGACTCCACTGCTCATCGTTATTCACGCATCCAGGACAGCACCCAAAGAAAAACAAACAAACGAAAAAAACAATCAGTCTCACTTCCCCACTGGTTAGCTGTTCGAAATGTCACAACACCATGGGGATTTTGGGTAATAGCCCACAGCAGTAGAGAATCAGGGCGCCCTACGGTCTTGCATTCCTGAGCGAGAATGCACAACTGAGAGGCATAACGGGACCGATGAGTCACTTTGCTCCCACCTCCTATGTCTAAATGTTATATACCTCCTGATTTGGCTTGAGGTTCTGAGCTGCTGTGTTCTAGCTAGGGGCGGAGCTTATTTCTGGGCCAGAAAATGTCAACAGAAGCTTTAATTGTGAAAAACATCCAGCTTTGTTAAAAATAAATATTTTTTTATTATTAAATGTATAGGGACAGATGTGCTTTATTTATATGCAGGTAATAGAAATTATTTGTTTATTTAAAGCAGTGCCAGTCCTGTCAGGTGAGGATTCCACCAGTATCCTTGTATAACACTCCAGGACCTTCTTGCTGTGAGGCGAATGTGCTAACCACAACGCCGCCGTGTCGCCTTATTAAAAAAATGCAGTCTTAGGAAGATTTGGCAGATTAATCAGTGCACCTGTCACCATAATCGATTTGTGCCTGGTGCAGGATCTTGCATTTTATAAGTGCTGGTTATCATTATCATCATCATCATCATTATTATTCATTATTTTCTAAGTCGCTTAATCCTAATTAGGGTCGCGAGGAGGCTGGCAACCATTTCAGTCGACTCTGGCCGAAGGCGGGGCACACCCTGAACAGCTCGCCATGCAAATTTCAGGGTGAACACACACACAACCATTCACACTCACACCAGGGCCAATTCGGAACCGCCCTACTGTGCATGTTTTTGGACTGTGGGAGGAAACCGGAGTACCCAGAGGAAACCCACACAAGTACGGGAAGAACATGCAAACTCCACACAGAAACGCCCCCTTGCCTGGGGATCGAACCCAGCACCTTCTTGCTGTAAGCCACACGTGCTTCTAATCATATAGTAATAATTATTATAATGTAAATCGAATTAAATCTCACTTCATTTCCTGGTTTAAATGCTAAAAAAAAATTACATTTAAATAATAATGATGCAAGATACTCTTCATTATCCTGCTGTAGCATGTCATGTGTCTTTCCATCGCCATGCACTTGAGGTTACCTGACCTTATGGTAGGGGAATTATGTGTGTTTGGACGCTAGATGGTGCCATACGCTTGGACACGGAGAGTGCTGGTCATTATGTAAATAAGGCTGTCTGCATGCCACAGCTGTGTGTCCCAGTCCGCAGTGGTGTGTGTCATGAGTGCGTTGTGCCAGTGAGGCATGCTGTGTGTGTGTGTGTGTGTGTGTGTGTGTGTGTGTGTGTGTGTGGTTAACCCTCACTTCCTGTCTACTCTATTACACTAGAGCGGTAAAAACATTGTCTCTGAACAGTACCTCATAATGTTGAAGATCTGTGTTTGGATGACCTTCTGCCTTGATTTTGCTCTGATGAATACAGAACTGAATGTGTATACGACGACATGTGCCTTTGTGCTACATGCTGTGTGTGTGTGTGTGTGTGTCCTGTCTCTCATGCATGTGCCCTCTGTCTTATGACTTCCATGCTGAATGCGGCGTGAATACTAATAAGCTCTTAAGGCCTAAGGACCTCCCTCGCCATCAATCACATACAGGAGCTTCGTCTCCCGTGCTCGGGCTGTGAGTGCATCTAAAACTGGCAGGATTCGATCCAAACAGCACAATTTATCTGTCACGTTGCGTTATTCTGTTTTATGTAGCTACGTGTGCGATTGTACTGCAGATGTAGTATTTTGACTGGTTGATGCGGGGCCTCTGTGTATATGGAAAGTGTTTTTTTTTATTTACTAAAGCTCTTTTGGAATGCATTTCTATACTCACTGTGAGTCTGCGAACCTGCACATCTGGATCGAATACCACATGGTCAACCCTTACAGAAATGGCACGTGGTACAGATTTGACATGTGATTATACAGTATAACATGACGGGTCAAAAACATTTATTCATTCATCCGCTGCTTAATCCTACTAGGGTCACAGGGAGACCCTGGAGCCTATCTCAGCCGACTCTGGGCGAAGGCGGGGTGCTCCCTGAACAGCTCACCAGTTCATCACAAGGCCAACTCACACACACAATCATACATACATACATACATACATACATGGAGCAGCCAGTTAACCTAATCTGCATGTTTTTGGACTATGGGAGGAAACCAGAGTACCCTGAGGAAACCCACGCAAGATTGGAGACTCAAACCCAGGACCTTCTTGCTGGAATGTGGACGTGCACAATAAAATAACAATCAAGTGTAAACAAATTCAAAAAGTAAATGAAATAAAGGGCGGCACAATGGCGTAGTTAGCATGTCCACACCACAGCAAGAAGGTCCTGGGTTCGATTCCCCGGGCGCGGGCGTTTCTGTGTGGAGTTTATGTGTTTTCCTCGTGCTTGCGTGGGTTTTCTCTGGGTACTCCGGTTTCCTCCCACAGTCCAAAAACATGCACAGTAGGCTAATTGGCTGTTCCAAATTGCCACAAGTGTGAGTGTGAGTGTGTTGGCCCTGCGATGGCCTGGTGAGCTGTTCAGAGTGTACCCCACTTTCGCCCCAGAGTCGGTTGAGATGGGCCCCAGCCTCCCCATGACCCTTAGAAAATAAATGAATGAATGAAACAAATATATTCATATACAATTTTTTGTGTGTAAATAAATTTTCCAAACGTCACCTGTGTTAAAAATAAGTAACTAAATAAATACATATAAAAAAGGTGTGAAATGTTTTATGTGTCTAAAATAAATATAAAGTCACATGAACGATGTTAATTATTCACATGTGGGGTTCAGCTTTTGTGTTAAAGCCATTTCAGGTACGATTAGTATTATAGCAGCAGTAATCACTGTGAAAAAAAAACAAAACACCCCACTAAGAGATAAATGCATGCGTGTGTGTATTTGTGTTGGATGGTGGTGGTGAGGGGGTTGTCTGTTCTGGGGCATGTGGACGTGCAACTGTTCTGTGTGTACAGTTTATGGAGACTGGTCACACTCTAAAGCCTGACAAAACGTCCATCTCCCTGCTGTGTTTGCTATGCAAATCCACCCCCCATACACACACACACACACACACACACACACACACACACACAATGTGACTGCTCAACTGACTGCCTGTCCACCTTTCTCTCTCTCTCTCTTTCTTTCTCTCTGTCTTTCATGACAGATGAGTGTGTAAAGCATTTCCTCCAGGGTGGTGGGCTCCGTTTCGGGAGCTGAGCTGCTGCAAATGATCCCATGAGTACGAGCCTAATGGTGCTGGATTTGTGCTGCAGGAATGTTCGAAGACTGGAGCTTGAAAAAGCTGTAACAGAGACCCAGCTCGGTTCCCTTTGGCCATGGCTGAGAATTAAATGATCAGTGTGAATGTGTGTATGTGTGTGTGTGTTTATGGCATTATGCATCCAGGCAATATAAAGATCAACAGATTATGTTACCGTTTCATTTTATGCAAAACCTGACATGCCTGTAGGTGGTCAATGCGATAAGGCTTTATTAGTCGCTAAAGGAAAAGCTCGTCTTGCTAATGGTGTGTATGCGCTTGTGTGTGCATCTCAAAATCTCTGTAATTCTCCCATCTGCCTCTGGGCTGTGTTTGAGTGCCGATCCCATAGAGGAAACACTGGTGGGAATAATCAGAGTTTAACAGCGAGAGCATGCGAACGCAGTAAGATAAGATAAGAGAAGATAAGACCCCCTAGTAGACCCCTTGTAATGGATCTGAGTGAATAATTATTGTGAGGTACAGATTTGGATGATGGTTTTGAGAGAGAAAGAGAGAGAGAGAAAACAAACAGATGAGTTCCACTGAATGACTCATTGGCATAAAAGAGAAGAGTGCCAGCGCTTCGTTAATGAATTCCATCTGGTCTGTATCGTAAAATCAGGGCTGGATCAAACTGGGGTCTCTCGGGTTGGCCTTTCCATGAGAGAGAGAGAGAGAGAGAGAGAGAGAGAGAGAGAGAGCAGTTCTTTCCTGTGGTTCCACCCCCATATCTTTGAAGTCAAATCTCCCCTCTTAAGACTGAGATATGTGCATTGTGGTCGTCTCATTTATTCCAGCAGCCAGCTTTCCTTCGAATACCGAGATACCAAAGAATCTCAAGATGGCGGCCGGATCCTCCTCAGGCCACGGAACTCAATCCTTTATGATCCGCCCTCTAATTGCTCACTTTGCCAGTTTAAGAGAAAACAGCTGCTCGCTGACTGCAAAGCCAACACAAACCTTTCTTTGCAGGCCAGAACATCATCATACAAATGTATGCATTAAAAAAAAAAATCAATAAACGAAGAAAGATCAGAGCATGGCAGCGTGCCTGGTAAGGAGGTAAGGAGGTAAGGAGGTGAAGCCGGTTCTCTGTGATGCATCTTTTCCCAAGCGAAAAACGAGACTCTGCGCCCTTCGCCTGGTTCCTTCATCTCTGTCTCCTAGGGATGATATGATAAAGCAGTGGACAGGGAGGAAGTACAGTTTGTCGCTCCCTCCTGGCCTTCCTTTCGAACACCGTCTTTGTTTTGTTTGTTAGACCAACGGCTTTGATCAGGTCAGGGGTTTCGTCCCGGCTGAAAACCGTCACCATTGTGCCCCTGAGCAAAACACTGACCCCCATGTTGCTCCGTTTTTTTGGATCGTGCAATCTGCTTTAGGCAAAAAGAATAATCAAAATCTGTTGAGTGCATCTTACAGGTTAAAGGACTCCATGCTGTGGGAAAGTAATTGAGTTATTTGTAACCAGAAAAGTATCAAGACACTTGAAAGTGGTACACGTAGCCTGTAATATAGTACTGATTGTACTGTAAGGAATAAAACACTGAATATTGTGTTGTTACAGGAAAATAATTCATTGTGGATGGGTGGCGTGATGTAGCACAGAGTTGCTGTTAAGTTCCTCCAGGAATTCACAATGTCTCGATTGCATCAATTAACGCAAATTCCCAAAAAAATGGCCCCCGGGGGTCCAGACGCTCCCACTGAAAAGACCATTTCATTATATGCCAATATGGAACAAGCATAGCATGTTTGAAAGCCCCAGCTTCAGCGCACGGCAAGTAAATGTCCAGAAACCTAATATACAGTTTTTTGAACTGTATTTTTGAAATGAAAAGTATGTCAAGGTCACTTACACACAAACTCATCCTAGCACTCATAGTAGTGAGCCAGCTTACCAAGTTTGAAAGCCCCAGCTTCAGTGCGCGGCAAGTAAATGTCCAGAAACTAAAGTGTGATGAACAGATGGACGGACAGAGGGAACCCATTACTATAGCTCCAGAGCCACTTTGTGGGCGGGAGCTAACTAGAAACACATACCTCCATCAAGGTAGTGAAATCTGAAAACTTTTCAATTCAGGTTTTACATTCGAGGCCCACCAGGAGGAGACATTCATTCATTTATTCATTCATTCATTTTCTAAGCCGCTTAATCCTAATTAGGCTGGTGCCCATCTCAGCCGACTCTGGGCAAGGGCAGAGTACACCCTGGACAGCTCACGGGCCATCGCAGAGCAGAAGCATGCTGGCAGATATGCAGCGTACTCTTGACGAAAATCAGCAATGGTTGGGGAGCCATTTCATTTTTTAAAATGTGTATTTTTGCCATATTGCACAACATTACAAACCCTTCAAACCCCTCCTGGATCGGGATGTGATTCCAGATCACACCCAAAATTGAATCACTCCTTCGTTGACCCAAAACTCACATTTGTTGTTAATTTTGAGTAAATCTGTATATTAGTTTTTGAGCAATTGTAGTAACAAACAGACAGAAAGTCATAACCTTCCCCCTTGGAGGATGACAATCCTCATGCATTCTGTGCAACTTTGCAATTTTAACCAATCATTGCAACTTATCTGCAGATTTGGCCAATCACTGTATTCTACCAAATCATTCATCTGTTCATTTTCTAAGCCGCTTTATCCTAATCAGGGTCGCGGGGAGGCTGGCGCCCATCTCAGCCAACTCTGGGTGAGGGCGAGGTACACCCTGCACATCTCGCCAGGCCATCGCAGGGCAGGAACACCCTCTATCTTTATGAAAATCAGCAATGGTTGGGGAGACATTTTCATCATTTTGGTTGTACCAAATCCTGCATTTGAAACCTGGAGGGACTTTTCATAACTGTTACCACCTTTCAAATCCTGAAATGTTTTATTTCTCTTGTAGTACAGCACTTTGTACTAAATAACAGTCTGTACTTATATATATATATATATATATATATATATATATATATATATATATACTACAAAAGAATATTATATACAGTTAATAATAACAATAATAATAATAATAATCACAACAACAACAATAATAATAAAAATAGTCATAACAATAATAATAATAAAATAAAAAATAACAATAACAGCAATAATAATAATAATAAAATAAAAATAATCATAATAATAATAATAATAATATTATTATTAATAATTAAAAATAATCATAATAATCATAATAAAAACAATAACAATAATAACAATAATAATAATAATGAATGAGAAAACAGTATGAGTGTAATAAACTCTAATTTATTTAAAAAGTAACAGTGTTTAAACTAATACAAATGTGTGTAGGTGTGTGTTTGTATATAGCCTTTTAAAGGACCTGCAGTGTGTGCGCGTGCCCGCGAGAAGTGTAATTGGCTGCAGGTGAGTGCGAGCTCATTAAGTGCGCGCCGGAAGTCAGGACCTAATTTGGCGGGGTGAAGCGAGAGGAGTTCAAGCAGGAGGGTGGATGTTTGCGTAATGAGAGCGTTTATTAAAGGTGCTGCGTTATAGCACGTGACTCACGCATTCTGACTCGTGTGCGCGCGCGCGCTTTTCCATCCACCCCAAACTGACCAACATTGACTCTTGAAACACACCCTTGAATTAGGCTAGGCCACTGATTAACGCTAAATACCCCCCCCCCAACCCATATATATATACACACACACAGTGTCAGCTCTGATGTCATATCCTGTCCTTCCGTGGTTGTGATGTTTCCTTCACTTGGACTCTTCTTGGAAACGGATTGCCCCTTCATGACCTCGAGTGGATGTGAGCGACCTCACTGTCCATACAGACACCACAAAGAAAACAGCAGCGCAGGTGCATGTGCCGGAAGTGCGCGCGCGCCAGCTGAAAAAGGTAAATGGGGTTTGTGGGCGTGGCCTGGACCCTGGGCTTTTCAGAACCCGTGCACATTGCATGTGGTGATTATTCCTACTGGAAGCTTTTCTTCCCACTTGTCTAGAACTTGCATGCAGGAGTCAGGATTAAGAACGTGACCGAACCAAAAACTAGGCTTAAGATTCGCGTCCTTAGTAGAACCCCCTGCTTTAGAGCTCGGACTAGTCCCTGAATCCACCCATGATGGGGATTAAGACGAGGCAGCGTGTATGTTACGTATACCTCAACCTCCTAAAAGTAATCAGTGCTATGAGAGTTGAAACTTTTCCTCAATTTTTGACACTCAATCATTCACTCGTTTGCCGAACCGCATAATCATCTAGGGTCGCAGGGAGGCCGTCACAGCTGACACCGGGCGAAAGCAGGGTACAACCCGAACAGCTTGCCAGACCATTCGCAGATCAACACTCGCACAACCGTTCACATTCCTACGCACACCTAGAGACAATTTGGAACAGCCAGTTAGCCTAATGTGCACTATGGGAGGAAACCAGAGTGCCCGATGGAAACCCATGCAAGCATGGCAGAGCCACCCAGAACCGCCCCGCCAAGCAGCAGCTAAATCTCAAATCTCTGTTTCCTGGCATGATTATAACTTTAGGAATGCACTTGGTTTAATATGGCTTAATAAATAGGAATTTATTTATTGACAGACGGATATTTTAGTGAAATTATCAAATTTTCCATGTGATCTGATGATGGTAACACTAATTATATACGAATAATATCCTTATTTTATTAAGCTAGCTTGGTTTGGATGAATATACACTCCCTATCTAATGACTGATAGATGTATATCCATAAATAAAGAACCTAGAGTAGTGTGACCCTTAGTGATCGGGTGAGAAGCTCAGCCGTCCAGGAGGAGCTCGGAGTAGAACCGCTGCTCCTCTGCGTTGAGGTGGCTCGGGCATCTGATTAAAATGCCTCCTGGACGCCTCCCTGGTGTGGTGTTTCGGGCATGTCCAACCGCGAAGAGGCCCAGAACACGCTGGAGGGACTGTGTCTCTCGGCTGGTCTGGGAACGCCTCGGTGTCCCCCCTGGAATAGCTGGAGGAAGTGGCTGGGGAGAGGGACGTCTGGACCTTACTGCTTAGGCTGCTGCCCCTGCTACCCGACCCCAGATCAAGCGGAAGATGATGATGATGATGATGAGTAGTTTGACTAAGATTTGCGGGAATTTTTTAACTTCCTCCGTGCAATATACAACATGTTGGTTCGCAAGTAAAAGAAATAAATCCCATCAATGGTTCATTCACCCACTGACTGTAGTGGAAGTGTTGCTGTGTTAGGAATTTTGAAGGACTAAAGCTGTTTTGGCCAACAAAAAAAGTTTGAGTATTGGTTTGGGAACCTAGTAAATAAAAAGTGTTAAATCGAAGTAAAAACCAAAACTCTTCGCGTCAAGGGGCTAAAGTAAGAGCTAAAAAATACTTTCCTGACAGTCAGTCATTCGATCTTAATTGCCACGTGTTAGTCTGGTTAGCTGTTCAAGGTGTACCCCACCTCTCCCAGTGTTGGCTGAGATAGGCTCCAGCCTCCCTGTGACCGTAATAGTAGGATTAAGTGGTTCGCCAAATAATAAAAATGATTTGATCTTATTGTTATCACCTTTTTATATTTGGGCAGTATTTTGATCAGGGTAATATTTTTCCTAATAAAGCATTATAAGTATTGTTTTGAGACCCTGAGTACTTTGGAAAAGCATAACGTGGTAAATATTTTTGGACAGATGTTCTGCAAGCTTAACTTTTTACACCACAACATTTTGTTTTCCCACTAAAACTTTTGCCCTAGGTCATGGCAACCATCACGCTGCTAGTAGAACCTTTCACAACCAGGAACCGAGCCACACTTGTCTCTCGGAGCTGGAAAGGATCAACAAACAGATTGAAGCAGTTAGAAATGAAGTGGAGAAAGAACAAAAAAGATTGTCCCGCTACCAGACTGAGCAGACTGAGAATGCTGGTCCGAGCTCAGAAGAATATTTTGTGATCAGGAAGGCTCCAGCTAAGGACCAGAATGGAAACAAGCTGAATTGTAAAATGGCTACCGCTGCTGCCCATAAATATGTTGTTGATCACACCAAACCAAAAACTGACCTGGAATATGACCCTTGTTCAAATTTTTCTGCTGACCTGCGATCTGGGAGCTCCACCGATAAAATGAAGTCAGGCAATAAAGCTGATGTGGAGCATAACTTGCGGGACAAAGGAAGGGGTAAGAGTGTGTCTGCAGACCCGGAACCATTTCCTTCATACAGTTTTGAGGATTCTGATGAGGGAGAATTAGTCATCGACATCCCGTCCTTTGAAAATGATGGGAACAAAATATCTCCAATGCAAAGCTTGACAGTTAGTGAAAACTCAAATTTTGTAAAGATAACCATGGAATCTTCAGAAATGGACCAGCGTGATACTGCTATGTCACCGCTAGAAAAGAAAGAAGAAAAAATCAGGCCTACAAAGAAAGGTATAACGAGCATCAGCGAGGAACTGGACTCACCCAAATCCTTGCATCAGGGGACTGATTTGGTAAACCGAAGACTGCAAAGGGGGAAAATGTCTTCTGAAAGAGTAAACAGTGTTGAAAGTTTACCGATTAAAGGTGAACAAAATCCCTCGGTTCATCTCAGAATGGCCAAGGAAGAACCTGATTCGTCCAAGAGGATGATGGAGATTGATTGCTCAAATGCAGAAAGTAATCAAACGCTACATAAAAACTTGAAACAAGACTTGCCTGCATCCAAGAATGACAAATACAAGGAGGAGGTTTTGAAGTATGTGAATGAAAGTTCTCCTGAATTGCATGAAAATGCAGGCTCCTCTTCGGGAGCAGCTTCACCTGAACCCAGTCTGAAGGCTGGTGTTTATGAGGAGAAAACACAAAATACTGAGCATGTCCTAGATGATATTTCCATTTGCCTGGACCACCTGAGGCGTGAAAGTGAAAGCATAGCTTGCCTTCAAGATGTGAATGCTCTTCTCCTTGACCCCATCCATTCTGCTCCCAATTGCTCAAAGGTACATGGAGATCATCCTTTACAGCCCATCTCACAAAGGGCACAAAGGCAAACAGAACCTGAGGTAAAACCAAATACCTGGTTCTCAGGTCACGTTAAAAAAATGGACACCTTGCCCCCTGGACACTCATCGGCGAGCCCACAAAAGAAAGCAGTATTTCAGGAATACCTGCCCACCACTTCCTCTTCCCCAGCCATAACTAACGATCCTGGATCTTGTCAGAACCCTTCAACTTCTATTGAAACAAATTGGTCGTTTGCACATAAACTCCCAACTGAACCAGATATTCAGAACATGCCCCTGGATGCTCCTGGCACAAACACCGCAGTAGTTTCTTCTCTACATATGGAGATAACCCCAGCTCCTACATCTATGAATTTGACCGGGGGTCAGATCCTGCAGAAATCGCCTTCTCTCATGGATGCAACAGATAAGACAACGGATGACACTGCTTCTTCAGAAGAGCTCAATTATTCAGATTTGGAGCTTTCAGAGAGTGATCCCATGGAAGAATGTTACAGAATCTTTATGGAAGCCAACAAGGATGAAGAGCCGACTGTTCAAGGTGACATGCCAGTAAGTGGATGGCTGTACAATGGGCTGGACGGAGGTTGGAAACGGGAAACTTATCATCGTCCTTATTTTGTAGGGAGAGGTTTCAAAGACACCCGAGATGGCGGAGATGACCAAGCCAGCTCTTGCTCAGAAAAAGAGAGTAGCCCATGTTGCAAAGTTTGAGGTAAGACCCTGGTTCATATTAATACTGATTTAGTTGAGTCTTGAATGCTGGTTTGCACCTGAATGGTTAATGGTGATGCAAAATGAACAACACACCTTCTGTTTTAAAGCAGGGTTGGTCCATCTTTTTTTTCCCATATTAAGGCTTACAGTGTACCAGAATTTTGGGTACCTTGTTCACATAAATGACAATTAGTCCTGTCTGAATTATATTTGGTGAGTTATATCTTGAACACTGAACAGGCCAGTAAAAACAAAGCACAGATCATCGTGCCTCTTAGAGAAGGTGGCTCCTCGCTGCCCGTGCCCAGTCGGACTCAGCAGTGCCAGAAGAGAGCAGTATCTCTTACAGCAGTGGTGAAAGGGTGCCAGTCCTTTATTGCGACCAGTGTACCCAAGCGAGTCCCCATGCCTACTGTTATTCATCCAACTGCTGTGCCAAACAGTAAGTAATCACATTAGGGTGAAGATGCCTAAACCCAGTCTTGAAATGTAATAACTTTACAAAATTTATTACGCTTCTTCTTTACCAACACAGTCCCTTGTTTAAACAGCAGACTTAAGTGTTTTTTGGTGTTAGTTTTTGAGGGTATTTTACAAAGCAATACATGTAAAATCTAAATGTTACATAAAAACAACCTCCTCTGAAAAGAAATTTCGAACTTCAGATTGTGTGAACATCCTCCCGGTTGGAGCAACCTTGCAAATCGGACCAAACCTGCACCTGATTATTCCTGAAGGAAGTTGTGCTGTACCAGTCACACTAATTCCTGCTGCTGTGCCCGCCGCATGTCCAGTCCATCAACCAGCTCCAGTCCCACAGCCTGCACAACCAGCAAACTACACGCCCGCCAAAGTCAGTAAACAAGGCTGTGGTCTTTCTCAGTGTTTTCTATAGCATGGATCTACACTGTCTAGATCATAAAAAGTCACACGCTTATAAAACAATTTATGTTGGGCAGTCTTGATTACAGCACATATTCGCCATGGCATTGTTTTGAAAATTTAAGAAACATCACATGTTTGTTTCCATTCAGAGTTAGGTTCATTTTTTGTACTGAATTGATTGAACCACTCAAAGCCTTCTCCAGCACATCCCGAATACTTTCAGTAGGGTTAGGATCAGGACTCTGTGCTGCCAGTTCATATGTGAAAATGATTCCTCGTCCTCCCTGAAACGCTCTTTCACTATTTGAACCACAATTTTATATCCGTACTTCATATTCAGGGACTAAAATGTCCACTGATGGGATAACCTGCTCATTCAGTACATTTTAAATCGTCAGATGACTTCTCTTTACTGCCACGTAATGTTGCTGAGCCTCAGCCTGACCAAATGAAGCAACAATGCCACGGCAATTATACGCCGTCATCAAGGCTGCAACAGAAAAGTGCACGACCAAAACAGGAAATGTGTGTTATACTCATTTATTCAGTTGTAGAATAAAACAAACAAAAAAAACCTTTAAACCTGTTCCATGATATTCTATCAATTAAACAGTCCATTCCCATCAAGCGCAAAGCCAAAGGACGTGCAGGGGTTGGCGTAAAGGTTCCTCATGATGTACGCCAGCGGTACGTAAATCTGTTTGTGGAGGAGTTCCTGAAAACATCCGCCACTGTGCAAGATGCCTTTGAAAAGGTTTGCAGCAAAGGGAAATCAGATATGCTATCCGTGTAGTGAATGTTTTATAAATGCTCCTTTTGCACCTTCTTTATTTTCAGGCACTAGCAGAAGAGAAGACTGTGTTTGATCGCAGCATCAATAAACTGAAGTATCTAAGCGTAGCAGTGAATGCACTCAAGAGGCTTAAAAATCAAAATGCAGCCCCTGCCAAATGTATGCAAATTTGATGGATGATCCTTAACAGCAATTTGCCCGTAATGCTTTAGATAACCTTTCATGGAATATGCTAATCTCGAACGCTGTTACTGGCCCTGTTTTCAACATACAGTTTCCAGTGAAAGAGAAGCACGAGCGTCTAGAGGAAATGTGCCACTCAATACTCAAGCACTCCTACAAAATGGTAAGAGCGCCATTAGCTTTTATTTCAGGGTCACATTAAAGTGTCCATCCTCCTGGTATTAATATCAATTTTATCTGATTCATTATGTATAAATGCTTAGTGGACCATCATTTAGGGAGAACATTTAGTGCTCTGTGTGTACAATAGAGCATGATGGTGTACTAGATTTGTTTGCATTTGGACGACTCTGTCTTCAAACTGCCAAAACAATGATGCAACTGATCAATCTTAAGTTATTATACTCATTACAGTACTAACTGTTTTTTTTTTTGTTTGTTTTTAAACCTAGTCTTGTGTCTATTTTAGTTTTAAAATAAGTTTTAGTTTGAATGGGGCTTTATTTTTTAAAGGGAATTGTGGTCACATTCCTGAAGAGAAATAGCACCGGACGACTTCACATGAATGTTTGATTTAGGGCGTCACGCTTGACCTAGGAAGAAGCAATCAAGTAAAATCAGTGGTATGAAAAAATTATTTGCAGTGCTGAGTCTGTTGTTTCTGTGCACTGGGATAGGAAGTAATTTAGGGGTGTAATACACTGCCATTATCTGTATCTATACTTAATTCAAGTATACATATCTGTATTGGGGGAATAATATGATGATATAAAAATATTGTGCCATATAGGATATTTGGTAGTGTGGTGTTATTTAAATGGGGGAAAAAAACACCCATAAATTGATTTTTACTTGGACTACAAAATAAATATTGCCCTCATGAGAGCGCATACCTCCACCAAGCCCAGCAATCCCCCATATGATCCGAAATATGAAAAATCATCCTATCTCACAATGTTGGAGTCCAAAATTTGCATCTAAAATTTTATCCAGACCATCTCAGAAATCTAATTCTTTATCTAAAGCCCCACCTTCAGTAGAAATGTAATGAAAGTCCATGCATAACTTTTTTTTTTTTATTTTTTTTTTTTGGGGGGGGGGAGAGAATCCATTAAAAAAAAAATTCTGCTGACAAACACATAAAACGAGTGTAAATCGTAACCTACACTTGAAAAGCATGCAGAGAGTGCAGACCTCTGCCAAGGCTGCAAAAAATCTTTAAAAATTCCCTGCATCCAGATAATAATCTGGATCCCTCCCAAAATTTTATCAATTATGTTCCTTGCATTATTTTTGACTCATACTGAAAATTTAATCCAAAATATGTTCAAAACCTTTTGAGTAATGTTTCTAACAGACAGACAATCAAAACAACGTTGGTGAAAACATGACCTCCTTGACGGAGGCAATAATTAACCCCTAATTGTTTTACATGTATGAGGATGTGAAGTCACTCTTAGAGGTGCAAGGTACCTCCACCATGCAGCATGGATATTGTTGAAGTAGGTCCTGTATGGGTACTTGCTTTAATTACCCATGTGCTTGTCTTAAGAGGAGTTTCGAAGTTATAAGTGGTCAACCTCCAAAACTTGAAATTGTCCTGACCTTCACCTTTGAGCCCAAAAATCCAAAATCAAATCATCTCTGGGACTCAGGTAGGGTCGTGTCTCCACCAAGTTTGATATCCATTCATGGGTGTGGTCAGGGTTTTGTTCACAAACAAGGCGCCTCTCAAACGCTTGTGATTACAACACCTTCACCACAATTCTGTTCTGGATGGAGATAAGAAACTAAAATATTTGTACACTTCCTGTTCCTGTCTGGGTCACACAAAGTGTCCTTTCAGAATAATGTATTGCAATTTTTTTGGATCCTTAGATCTTCCTGGGATGAGTTGAGCAGATCAGCATTATCATGTGTAGCTAGATTCACTGTAGATGTGTATATTTTACAACTGGTGCTTAAGATTAAGATCTGTCTGCTTTGTCCACACTTCCTCTGAACACTAGGTGACCCCGCACTCTACGATCAGCTGAAGGAGCATGTTCTAACCAAAACCCTGCTGAGGGAAAATAACTATCCTCACAAACACCCTGACAAAGCTGGCTTTGCCATTCAGTATGGTGATGCCAAAAAGGGCAACACTGATGGTGAGTCTTTCAAACAAAATTCCAAGTCGTCGTCGACCATATCTATTAATTCTCACAGAGATGAAGCAAGAGAGATGTTCCTCAAGGATTCTTTGGATAATTTGGGGTTCTGTGCTTCCTACAGGCATTTTTGTGAAGAAAAGAACGTGCGAGCATTTAAGATTTAAATCTTTAGAGAGATGATCTCCGAACACATCTGGATTTGATATTTAGACACGGTTGAAGATTTAAATCAGACCTATAGAGATTATTATTATTATTATTATTAGGGCCTGAGCACAGATGATGCAATGACCCTTTTGTATTTGTTATCGATTATTAGTAATATCTGAAATTGCCTAAACTTGCTCAAAAGCTCTCAAACTTTGCAGACTTCACAAATGTATGTATTTTAGGGGTTTCTGACATGGTCATTGAAAAATGTGTCCATTGTGCCCCCCCAGAAAAAGCTGCACACATTGGGGTTAGTTTGTTGTAGGTGAGCAAAATTCGGTAGGTTTAGGTAACATGCCCTACTATGGCCTGGCGAGCTGCCCAGCGTGTACCCCGACCTCACACGGAGTCGGCTAAAATGGGCGACAGTGTCCCTGCGAACCTAATTAGGATTAATTCGTTCAGAAAATGAATGAATGAATATGTAACATGCCCAGGTCTACAAAAAAATCTAGTTTATACCACCTGATTAGCATAAACTTTACATTAATGTGGGGCCAGTAATGTAGTAGTTAGGGTGCTTGGCTCATAGTCGAGAGGTTGGGGGTTCGAGTCCTCGTTGGACCCCACTGTTTTAAGACTTATAAATGAGTACCAGTACAAATACTGGGAAGGTAACTTGTGATGGGCTAGCATCCCATTCAGGAGGAGTTGAACTCGCTTCATGCCACAGAAACCTGGTTAAGCTCCGCCTCTGATGAGCCACTAGGCTACGGTGTAAAAGGCATGAATGTGCAGTGAATACACTGAATGTGAATATTGGAAAACCAATGTGCTCAATTGCTTCAGTTTCCAGGAGAATCTGCTGCCGCTGTGGAACCTCTTTCTCCATTAGCCAGACAGGAAAGCACACTCGCAAAGAAGAGTGCAACTATCATTATGGGAAAGTCATGGAAAACAGAGGTGAGAAGTGGAGGAAGTGAATAACTGCTTTTTTTACCAGACATATTTTATACCTCGGTACTGCCAGGCAAGTGTCTGGGGATGCATTGCTTTTTGTTTCCAACAGACCCGGACACAACTCGGTGTTAAATATTTTTGGCCTGGCCACTCCAGTACTGACAACACCATCATCTCAACTTAAATCAGTCCAATTGCTCTGGAAAGAACTGAATAGAAACAACTGAGACATTTTCCCAAACCTCTAGACATTGTGAAACATTTAAAAAGCTGAGGCTTCCATTACCTTTTGAGTACACATAAGTATTTCCATTTGTTGTTTCCTGCAGTACCAGGAGGAGTGGAGACACGCTACAGCTGCTGTGAGAACGCAGTGGGGTCGCCTGGCTGCCAAGTGTTCAAGGTACACTACTTTTGGTCTTAAGCGCTCCATCTACTAATGCAAGGTTCACTTTGGGTCAATTACTGTACTGTTATTAATGAAAAAAGGTGACTTGACTTGAAAAAGGTAGCGTGGTTGAAGATTTGTTTTTGCGGCTCCCATGTGGCGTAGCAACGGTGTGCAGGTTTGCTCCTCTGTTTGTGCTTGCAGCCATCCATGGACGGGAGCCCATGAGAGCTAATTGGCCGAGCTCTCGGGGAGGGAGGAATGGCATAGTTTTTTAAATTATTTTGTCACTCCAAAGACAGTCATGATCTATAATTAGGCGGGTATTGCTTTCCTCCAAGTATAAACATGCATGCACAGCATTTTGGGAAAAAAGGGCTTCACAATGCTTGCCTTGTCCTCCCTGGTGACATGGCCTTTTTTGTGCAACTTGCAATCTCTTCGCCACAATTATTGATAAAAGTACATTCTGTTGATAACTAGAGGTCTGTCTTGCAGTTTTTTTTAAAACAAAAAGAGAGCGAGAACAGCTAGTTTGTAAAGCTGCTTTGCAACAATGTCAACTGTAAAAAGCGCTATGACATTAGAGCTCCCAGGGTATTCCTAACCAGTCATACATCCTTAACAATTCCTGATTACTCCTGCAAAAAGTTTAAGTCCTGCCAATGGCACTTATGTCTCCATCCACCGTAGTGGAGCTGGAAGCGTAATGTTTTTACCCTGTGCGTGTGTCCATTCATCCATCTCTCTAAACTTCCTTGTGGGGACAATATCTTCTGAATCCCTCAAAGGATTTTGACCAAAGTACGTAAGAAAGAACTTGTTCAGGTTCTGAGGTCAAAGGCCATGAGGTCGTCTTAGAAAAATCTTGTTCGTAGGGACAAGGTCAAGGTCATAGTTTATGATTAAAAAGGTTTACGGTGGAGACATACCAAACGAGGCATTACATCAAATACTTTTTTTATCATTATTATTATTGTTGTTGTTGTTATTATTATCATCTTTTAGCTTGAACCTTGTTGTGATATAACAGTTACTTGGTTCTTCAAGTCGCATTCTCAGAAGATTAGACATTGTTCTAAGTGACTTAGTACATATAAACAAATTAGTATCTTTCCAGTATGAAGTGATTGCCCAGTTAAATTTAAGACTGAAGGAGTGTTTAAGTATGCGGTGTTAATCAGTGTGCCTTTTATTTATTTCACATCTGAAACGCCTTCGTGAATAAAATCTGAACGTTCACTTCCTTTTCGATTTTGACTTTGACATGCTATATTAATCCTGCTAGGAAAATTTTGGTTTTGCATTTAACCCATCCAAAGTGAGCTCATATACATGTAAACAACGAGCACACACACTTGGAGCAGTGGGCTGCCTGCCACACTGGGGTGCCCGGAGAGCAGTTGGGAGTTGGGCGCTTTGCTCAAGGGCACCTCGGCCCTGAAGGTGGAGGTAGGCGAAGTGCTGCTCACTCCCCCTGCCGCCACAATTTTCCTGCCGGTTTGGGAATTAACCCAGCAAATTTTCAAACTACCAACCCCCATGATATCCAACAAATAATTGTTCACTTACTACAAGCTGGTATTTATTACTCTTTCTTGAAGAATCCTTTGGTTAAAGATTACAACCAGACTGTGTTCATTTTTTTTTCTTCTATGAAAATATATTGTGTCCTCTTTAGCTCCATGTCCATGATGGACTGAGTCTCCAAGGCTTTGTAAATAGCCTCCCTCCAACTCGTACAGGCTGCCCAGGGATTTACGCTATTGATACTGAAATGGTAACAATATGAATATAACCACTATACCTTATTCAGCATGTTATTTATTTATCAGTCACGTCAACTACAGTGTAAGTGCTACTGATCATGACTCCTGTTCTGTCCTGCTCCTGTTTCAGTGCTATACCACTCAAGGTCTGGAACTGGTGAGGGTTACGGTGGTGAACAGCAGTCTGCACGTCATCTACGACACCTTTGTTAAGCCCACCAATGAGGTCATTGACTACAACACCAGGTACACTTGAGATAATAATCAGTGTGTAGACTGTATGTAACAACCTGCTGAAGGGATGAAGTGAACTCATTCTTCTCGCCCAGGTTCTCAGGAGTTAGTGAGGATGATGTGAAGAACAGCAGTTTATCTTTGCGAGATGTTCAAGCTGTGCTTTTGAGCTTCATCAGTGAGAGAACCATTCTGGTTGGCCATGATTTGGACAATGATCTCTGTGCTCTAAAAGTGAGGCAAGGGTTTGTTTTCCTTTGTAAGCATTTTTAGTTTCTTTCTAGGGGCGGCACGGTGGTGTAGTGGGTAGCATGTGCGTCTCACAGCAGGAAGGTCCTGGTTTCGAGTCCTGGGCTCGGTGAGGGTGTTTCCGTGCAGAGTTTGCATGTTCCATGTCCGGTGCTTGTGTGGATTTTCTCCGGGTACACCGGTTTCCCCCGACAGTCCAACGACATGGACATTAGGCTAATTGGCTGTTCAAGATTGCCCCTAGGTGTGAGTGCGAGCATGAATGGTTATGCGGTTTGGTTGAGAATGAGTGGTTTCTCTCTCATCGATTTGAGAAGACTAGAAAAGAACCGGATTTCAAAACACTTCTTTATAAATATCATAGCTTATGGGTCAGTGCAAGTTTCAGAATATAATTGGTTATTTTGTGAGATGGACTGTGGTTCTATTTGGATCAAGAAACAGCCGCATCTTGCCCAAGCTATTAAGTATAGTTTCATAGCTAATGAAGAAAGTGGGCCAAAATGACTCGTTTGTTATAGAGGCTCTGTTCATTATTTATCATTCTTAATTCTTTATAAGAAAAAGAATAACTCTTTTTGTCCACTGGGCTTTTAATGCATGCATTAATAATAGAGATCAGTTCTATGTATTGCAGGAGATTACGTACCAGTTGACCAAAAGGAAAACACATGTGGTGTCAAAATGTCCAGCTAACTTTAAAGATTTTTAAGTGCATCACCTTTATGCACGTATATGCTAAAGTACCTTTTAGATTAAACAATTCAGCCTTTTTTTTTTTTTTTGTAAGCCTCATATTGTTGGCTCGTAAAACCAAATGATTTTTCAACAGTCGGTATATTAAATTGCCCCTAGGTGTGAGTGTAAATGTGTGTGTTTGCATTAATAGGTACCTCCTATCTAAGATAACACATTGCCTTTGACAACTACTTCCTGAAATTGGTACATCATGTCCTCAGACTCTGTGTAGATTCTGTTTCAGTTTCCTCATGTGCATGTTTTTGCGAAAACTTTTTAATGAATCAAGTTGCAGTCATCCAGTAAAAGCTCATATAGAGCATATTTTATATATCTACGTATAATATCTCCTATGTAAACCGCAACAAATTGTGCAGTCTTATTGGTTTGCTCTCTCAGGATAATAAGCAATTTTTAAATGTTGCAAGGTATGATATGGAGGAGTATAAGATAAGAGATCTTTATCTTTACCTTCAACTGCATGAACAATGAAAATCAGTTAAGTAGCTCTCTGTTTAGCAGCAATTATAAATGAGAGCTGTTAAACTGATTTATATGGTTCAAGCAAGAAGTATTTAAAGTCAAGTAACACCTTCCAAGACTGAATAACTGTCATTTCAAAGCCGATTTCTATATTTGTTTTATTAATAATTTGAAATATTTTCAAAGTAGAAACTCGTGTTACTATGTTGTGCATTCCAACACATCAATAATCATTCAACATATCCCATGGCAATGATGCAATAATTTGGCTATCCCATGCCAGTGATACAATATCAAGAATGATTCCATGTGTTTTCCTCAATCAGTAATGAGAAAATATCTTGGATGAATAATAGACGCTCTCCACCCCACAAACTCAGGAAAAATGCTTTAATCAATTAAAAAAATTACCTATAAATGGCTTGTTTTTCTTTGCTTTTATTTCCTTCTTATTGTGTGTGTGTGTGTGTGTGTGTGTGTGTTGGAAACCTGCTACATAAGCATGCAGTCCCTGTATGTGAATCTCTTGCTGTCC
>JAOUQZ010000039.1:26756131-26781589 GCA_028564935.1 Neosilurus hyrtlii
GTTCGAGCTCTGTGGTTGGCGAGGGTATATCAGTGTGCGAAGTGGTTCGTACTCTCGTCTCACAGCAAGAAGGTCATAGGTTCGAGCTCTGTGGTTGGCGAGGGTATATCAGTGTGCGAAGTGGTTCGTACTCTCGTCTCACAGCAAGAAGGTCATGGGTTTCCTCCATTTGCTCTGGTTTTCTTCCACAATTCAAATTTGGTCAACTGGCTACTTTAAATTGCCCCTAGGTGTGACCGTGATTGTGAATGGATGTTTGTCCTGGGGAATAGGTTCTGCAAGGGGGCCTGCTACCTTCTCAGGTAAAAACATACATTGCAAAAGAAAAAATAACTGTGGCCCAGTGCATCATGGGGTATTGAATGCATGTTTATCTGGTGGAGCTATAGCATCTAAATAATCTTCAAGGTAAAGCTACCTTCAAAGCTCGTGAGGCAGGGAACGACGGCAGACTGGACTAAACCAAACGATGAATGATCGATTTTTCCAAGATGGCTGCCACCAAAGCTGAAGGCTTTTCATTGTTTTAGGTTACAGTGTTTTGCAATATGTTCTCAGCTAGTCGTTCATTCATTCATTCATTTTCCCAGCTGCTTAATCCTAATTAGGATCGCAGGGAGGACTCTAGTCGGGGGCAGGGTGCACCCTGGACAGCTCGCCAGACCATCGCAGAGCCAACACTCGCACAACAATTCGCACTTGCTCTCACACCTAGGGGCGATTTGGAACAGCCAGTTAGCCTACTGTGCATGTTTTTGGACTGTGGAAGGATACTGGAGTATCTGGAGAAAACTCGCACAAGCACAGGAAGACAGAAAACTCCGCACAGAAACGCCCGAGCCTGGGAGTCAAACCCAGGACCTTCTTGCTGTGAGACGGACATGCTTACCACTGTGCCACTGTTCCGCCCTCTCAACTACAGTGTAAGGGTAAATATTACAAATTGACTAGAGAAGCCAGATTTATTTTTATTTTTTTACCCCAGTTCTTTTTCTAGTACACCTTGCAAGCCATAATATCCAGCACATACAGCCCGTATACAGCTCATCACAGCTCATCGCTTTGGAAAGCTTATATAATGGCTGGTCTGTGGCTGACCTCGCTCGGTGGTTGTGTGTCTACTGCAGCATGATGGAAGGATGTGGGGAGGGAGAAGTCCCTGCACAAGGTGCTCTGAAGCCCTCGAGCTAACCGTGATGAATGGAGCCCCTAATGGCGGCAAACACTTTATCTCTGCTTCATCTGTTTTCATTAGGCAGCTGCAACCTTTGGCTTGGTCTGAGCGCTTCGCTGCTCGCCGGACTGCTGCCCACTGAGCTCAGGGAGTTCGCCTCTGCCTGTAGGGCCTTGACTGTACTCCGTCCCACTGCTGTTAGGAAAATGACTTCAAAACATATTTGAAGTCTCAATTTCACAAACAGCAGCGGCATCTTGTCACTTTAGAGCAGCTGATGAAAGGATATCAAGCTTCACTACGACTGACACACTTTCCTGTACATGTTTCTGCTGTTATTCAAAATGTGCTGATGTTTTTAGCCCTGAAAACTACAGCCACCATTATAAGGATACTGATTAGCATCATGGCACAGCGATTAGCACGTCTACCTCACAGCAAGAAGGTCCTGGGTTTGAGTCTCGGGCTCAGCAAAGGCTTTTCTGTGTGGAGTTTGCATGTTCTCCCCGTGCTTCCATGGGTTTCCTCCTGTTACTTTGGTTTCTGCTGGTGCCTATCTTAACCAACTCTGGGTGAGAGCGGAAAACACCCTGGACAGCTCACAAGGCCATTGCAGGGCAGAAACACGCTGACGGCAATGTAGCCTACCCTTTTTACGAATGACATGCCTCTCAGCACAGACAGTGACAGACATGGCTGGCCTCCGATAACCCAGTTAGCTGCACTGGGGGGGCAGCGGTGACAACCTGGTGATAGTGGGGCATGAACCCCTGACCTTGGGACCAGTAATCCAGCACTCTACCACTGGGCCACCTCTGCCCTGCCAGAGAACATCTGTATGCTAATATCAGAAAACAAACAAACAAAAAAAGCAGCTCATGTGCAATGATCAAAGATCCAGTGAACAAGCCCTTGGTCATATAAACATACACATGTAAAGTAAGAATAAGCTGCTAAGTCCCAAAATCAAGCTCATGACCTTATGACATTTGCATAAGTATGAAGCTCCAGCGCTTCGATATAACGAAGCGTTATTCTAGAGTAAGCATTTTTTTCAACAATGATGAAGTTCAGAACCATCAACGGGTGAAAGATCAACAGCTTGGAATTAATTCGTTCGTTGATTTTCGAAGCCGCTTATTCCTAATCAGGGTTGCGGGGAGGCTGGCACCCATCTCAGCCGAATCTGAGCAAAGGTGGGGTACACCCTGAACAGCTCACCAGGCCAACACACACTCAAAACCATTCACACTCACACCTAGAGGTGATTCGGAACAGCCAATTAGCCTACTGTGCATGTTTTTGGACTGTGGGAGGAAACCAACGCAAGCATGGTGAAAACATGCAAACCCCACAGAAAAACCCGCGCCAGGGAATCGAACCCAGGACCTTTTTGCTGTGAGGCGGACGTGCGAACCACTGCGCCACGGTGCCACCCCAGCTTTTTTATGGATTGATTTTCCTGTGCAATAAGATTTTTTTTTTATCAAGCTTTAATACTCACTGTACGAAAGGACAAGAATGTAGACCACTAACAATGTCATAAATTCCATGAGCTATCCCATATTTAAAATGATCACTCGCTTGAACATAACCATTTCGTCTTGTACATGAAGTAAGGTCATTCTATGCAGCCCTCCTAGTGGACGAGGGTCAACGCTGAGATTTGAACCTAAATCAGTTTTCTTGGGAAGCCGCAGCCTCTGTGAGCACGACTGTGTTTCAAGACCTTGAATCTCACCTCATGACCAGAATTCTGACATTACAGAAACCTTGCTGATTGTTGTACCATAAATTAAGTTTAAATAGTCTATCATGCTTCATAGATTAGATTTGATCTCAGTGGTCCCGATTAGATAAAGATCAGCAACGAGTATAATTAGAGTTGCAGTATGCAACGGGAAAATCATGGGAAGATCGTACAAATACATCTGTGAATTTTAGATATATTTCATATTGTATTATTGACGATTTGTCCTCCATTGGTGGCGTATCCAAGTTCCCTTCTGTTAGTACAAGTCTGTTGGGCTCTTACACCCGAGCCTAGTGGCTCATCAGGTCAGAGCGTTCCCCCGGTTTCCATGGTCTGAAGCGACTAGGAGTTCAACTCCTCCTGGATGGGACGCTAGTCCATCGCAGGTTACCTTCGCAGTATTTTTTACTGGTACCCATTTATACTGCTGGGTGAACAGAGGCACACTCGTGGTTAAGACCTTGCCCAACCCAAAACCTCTCAATCAAGAGCTCAGTACCGTAACCACTATACCACTGGCCCCACATTGCTAGTATAATTCCACTAAACACACCGTGTACTTACTTGCATAGTGCATGGATTCCAACAGCGTTTGATTGCTTCATAACACACCAAAATAATAACTGCCAGCTATTTGAAACACCTCTTTAAAAAAACAAACAAAAACATCCATTTTTAGCATTAAATGAGCATTTCTTGCTTGTCTGTAGACAATTCACAAAATGGAGCAACGACGTCACCATTGGCGTTGACACTATTCCCCCCTCCAACTTGCTAAAAAACAGGTTAATAGTCCCACCCCTTCAATTACGTAACCATGAGACCATGGCGAGCACTGAGGTTATGAAGTCCGTTTCCCTTCACTAGAACTACGAGGCTCAAACCTGTTCTAACATGACCGCGTCCCCCCCCTGCACACACACTGAGCTCCATGAAGACATGCCCTGCCAAAGTTGGAGTGGGAGTACGTGAGTCGTTTGCACAGAACACTGACCTCAACACGACTTAACACGTTTGGAATGAACTAGAATGCCAACTGCCCCTGGTGTCCCCGCCTGACATCAGTGCCTGACCTTAATAATGCTCTTGTAGATGAATGATCACAAATTCCCACAGCCCACACTCCAAAATCTAGTGGAGAGCCTTCACAGAAGGGAGAAATTTATTATAACAGCAAAAACGAACAACCATCAAGAAACACACGAGTGTTATGGTCAATGATGTCTATAAACTTTTGTCAATACAGTGTATAGTCGTTGTTTTAGGTAACTGAGCATAATTTCAGGAGTTTTCAGTGGTTTCAACATTACAAACGTCTCACCATCACAATTTTGGTGAAGTTTACTAACACTGGAACTTTCAACCCAATCATACTTCCAGTGAATAAAGTATTCAGGAGAAATCAGAGCTAGCTGCTAACTTCAGCTTGGTTCCTCTCAACAAGTACAATGTGCCTGTGTGTCTAGCCCAGATCACCAGGAACAGGATCGGGCACCCCTGGTCTAGGCGGTGTTCAAATGGACCGCTCAGTTAAATTTTCTCGATAATTATTATTATTTTCTGTTAATCATGTGCTGTCCAGGTATAAAAGCAGTTTTAAACAGTGCACGGAAGACAAGACGACATGTTCAATATCTGATGTAAGCTTTACTTTCAAATCTTGTTACATTTAGAACTGGCAATCTGAACATAAGATATGCCAAACTGAGGGGGGAAAAAAAAATATACAAAACAAAAACGAAGGTACAAATGGTCTAATTACCAGTTATTGTCACAAACAACCCTGTACAGCCTTAGGAATGAAGTAATAAAAAAAGCTTTATTTTACAGCATATCATTTTACTGAGTGCCAAAAACAAACAAACAAAAACAAACTGATCGTTGAGCCTTATTGAGTCATAAAATACAACAACAAATGCAAAGCGAACAGGATGTGCTGGAAAAGAAAATATCAGGGTAAATTCAAACTTAACGAAGAAAAACATAAGTGCTACGAGTTAGAAAAGAGCGATCAAGTTCATGCATCTTTTGTAGGGCTATAAAGGTAGTCTCGTGTAATGCACAATGATGCTGGAAAAAAAAATAAACAGCAACAACAACAAAAAAATGCACTGCCATTATCCTTTTAGGCAAAAGAAATCTAAGTGTAAGTGCTTGAGTGAGTTCTGATGTCAGCTCGGAGAGGGATTCCTATCCTCTGTTTCCTACCCGCACAATCGTACAGGGCCAAGCTGTAGCCATCGTTATCTTTTCCAGAACGTGGTATATTGACACCAACAGGATCTTATCCAGCTGATTTATATATTTATTTATCGGTCAGACTTATTCTTGGGCCTTCCAGGCCACGTCATTTCCACCAAGTGGCACTAGAGCATAAAAAGAACGCGTGGAGCTGGAACGTCAGTAACGATCAGGAGCTGCGCGTTGACGCATGACATAGCACTTCGTCTGCATTCTGGGCATGTGTGCAGAGAGAAAGTTAATAACATGCGATGAAAAGAAGAGAAAAGTAAGGGGGGAAGGATAGCTTTGTTGGTCGAACCAACTTGAGAGTGAGATGCAAGGCTGCATTTATAAATTCACGACTTGGTCATAAAAATTCACATCTTCATTCTGATTCATCTTCTCCAAAAGACAAAAAAGACTAAGCTTAATTAGGGAGCCAGCGGTGGAGAGATGAGGCGAGGGTCAGCTCTGTGAGTAATGCTCCAGGGTTAAGATTCCCTTTATCTGTGAGTGAACTCAGGGTTCATAAAGACGCTCACGCAGAACTAACAATTACGTCTGGCGTTATGGTGAATACTAATTATTCATTTTGCTGTAAGTTGAATATAAAGATTTACAACACTCGGTGACATTCACACTAGCTTTAGCAGACAAAACATACCACCAACTATAAAACTTCCAAACACTTCTGTTTCTACGTATTGCACGCTAGATTAGAAGCAAAGCAAAGTACACTCCTGTCCGGCCCGTTCCCGTCTGAGTGGATGGCCGGAACCTGTATTTCCGATAAACACAATATTTTGTATTGAGGGTCGGAAAGGGACCCCGGGAAAGGGTAGGGACCCCCGGACATTAGTGATTGCCGGACTTTTGAGGTTCCTGGACAGTCTATCCTCCTAATAATCCGGGAAATTACTACAGAACGAGCGACACTAATGATCTCTTACTTCTTTCCAAGATTTAATTTTCATTACTGAAATGTCTCCATACAGTTATACAGCAACATATTGTTGCCACTCAGGTGAAAGTAAAAATCAGTATCACTTTATCGCACAAAGTGTTATGTCAAACTTTTCACGTTAGCACAATGCATTTTCACGTTATTCTGACACACAAAATTATCATGTTATAACTGGTCATGTTTTCATATACTATATTGTTCCAACAACAAACGTTTCTTACAATTGTGTGTGTGTATACATATACAAATATATATTTATATATAAAAACGTGTGTATACTTATTATATATAATTTTTTATATATATATATATATATATATATATATACACATTTTGTTCTTACATAATATATATTCAACTGTCACTATTAAATATTTATTGTAAAAACAATGATTTATGTGTCAAAATAGCATCGGAACATATTGTTATAACCTGAAAATTTTCAAGCATGTCTGCCTCAGAGCGAGAAGGTCAAAAGTTGAGTCCCGGGTTTGGGTATTTAAGTGGTGTTTGCATGTTTTCTCTGTGATGAGGAGGGTTTTCTCCCACAGTCCAAACACATGCTCCGTAGGCTACAAGCTGGTCCAAATTGCCCCTAGGTGAAAGTGTCAATGTTTGTATGTGTGTTGGCCCTGCGATGGTCTGGTTAGCTGTTCACGGTGTACCCTGGCTTCGCCCAGCGTCGGCGAGTGAGTGAGAATTTTGTATGTCAGAATAAGATGAGAATATTGTGATAATGTGAAAAGTTCGATATTACAACTAAAACTTTTCATGTTATAACACGATCTTTTCTTTAACCTGAGTGGCAGCAATACGCTGCTAATCATTTGGTATAAAAGGATAGGATATAATCCCGGTTAGAAGGGCAACAGGAGCACTAAAGTTGTGAATTTAGATCTCAGCCTAGAGGATTAGCTCAAGATTTGTCGTGCCCAACCAAAATGGCTCTCTCGGCCGTGCATGCGCTACCACATAAATCGAGTCGCCCATGGAATTCTGGGAGGGCTACCGAGCCCAACCAAATATTGGCCTTAGTATCCAGCACAATTAGTGTTGCTGTTCCATTCGCTGCGCTCGCTTCACAGCAATAAATCCAGTTGTTGGCCCTATTTTTAAATAAAATGTAGTAAAATTCTTCTGATGGGCCCAGAGAAATAAACTACTGATTTAATTCTTTCGTAAAAAACAAATTCATGCAACCTGAGAGGTAGTTTGGTGTTAAACTACAGTTCAGAGCTTAAAACAAACCCAGGGGAGCATTACTCTGGAGCATGTCCTCATACTCGTTCCCAAACATCACTTAAGAGCTTATCATCACAGACCCAGCGATTTCGTATTCTAATTTTTTTTTCCTTATAATCAGTTGATTCTTTTGGAAAAGTGCAATTTTCCAGCACAGTGCAAAACTGGCGTTTACAAATTTAGCCTGGTCCTTCAATGACCAGAAGAAAATCTACTGTATTCCTAACATATGAATCACTTTAACGCAGCTGTCCAACATGGGAAATATCTGTGTGTGTGTATATATATATATTTAAGGTTGGAGAAAATGGAAATGGCATCAAAGAAAAAATCTAAAATTATCGGGCTTAAGTGCTTTTTTTTTCTCTTGATATATCAACATGGTAAGTGCAATTAAAAATGGGAGATAAAGGGAAATGTAATGGGGACGATGACACACTGGATACTAGTACCATGTTTGCCCGTATTAGAGAGAGCCGTGCTTCCTTAAATCCACCTTAAAAATAACGGCTGCCTCCACATTGCACTTATTAGCCATTATTCAACAATATCTTCATAACAGCTTGTTAGTACAGTATATAAAGTTATATATTTTACATTTTATAGGCTCATTAAAATGGTGGGGGGTGGGGACTCTTTAAGACACAGAAGGCCACCAAAACCAATATATCACTGTTTTTCATATCTGACTCTCTCTACTGCTGTATCACTTTAACATGAACCAAAAAAATTTAAATAATAATTATAATTATAATACATTCATTCAAGTCAGTTTGGAACAGGTTGGTTTTTTTTTACACCAAAAAAAAAAGGCAAAACAAAAAATGAAAAGCAATTAAAAAAAGCACCATTGAATCGGCCTTGTGTGACGGGACACGTGGGATTTTCTCCCCCAACAACCAGTAACCTTGTGAATCTGGGTAAATGTATAGATGTGTTATAATGGGAGGGCTTGGTTAGATTTTGGCACAGTCTGTGGCAATGTGTATTAATAATGGCAAGAGATGGGGTTGGTTTTCAGGGCTATATGCTGGATCTACTGCTCGTACAGAAGAAGCTAAGCTAGCTTGGACCACTGGCACATCCTGAATGGCTTGTCTTGGGGAAAACAAACAAACAAACAAAAACGGTTCTGCCATCAGCTGTGTGTGACCGGTAAATAGCCTTGAGCTTATGAGCCAAGAGTTGAGGTTCAGGAATGTGGCCACCAATCCTGAAGCCCATTTGACGCCAATACACATGGAGCAGTAGAGGTTGGGGGGGAACAGCTACAAAACTATATACAGTTCGATAAATAATCAAGTGCATGGTTTGAGGCGTCGCTTTGAAAACGAGACTTGAAAGAAAGCAATCCGTGTCGTCTTTTTTCTTTTTTTTTTCTTTTTTTTTTTTTGTCGTGCTGCAAACGCCCTGGGATATTTTGTATTGAGTCCCTAAATGACATATAAAACAATCGTAACACATAGGCGAGCATGCTACCTGATGCTTGGCAAAAAGACATACTAATACACAAAAGAAAAAAAAATTTGAGCACATAGACATTTGCATCTTCTTTTCGTTTTTCTTTCTTACCTCCTCACAGAAGGTGAAACAAATCCTATGGAAATCACTACTATCCGTTTCATGGTCATTCAGAATCTCAGAAAAGAAAAAGACAAAAAAAAAAGCAGAATAACTAGATTAATAAAGAAAAGCAGCTTTGATATAAATGCATTGAGCACTGCCGGTTTTTCCTTTGATAAACACCGTGTGCACGTTCGGTTCCTCAGGAGCAGCGTTCTCCTGATGCCAATGGACAGAACTGCTATGAACAGGACCGTTCACTCCTAGCTGCTGTCCAGGTGCTGCAGGGGCAAGTAAAAAAAAAAAAAGAAAAGCTGAGGGAAGATGAATGACGAATGAATGACGAATAAAGAAAAATGTAGAGGTAGGTAGCTTGGATGAGATGGGCAGCTCAGACGGTTTTTGCTCTTTCCGTCAGTCCCAGATACGCCAGGAAGGAGTGCTTGGGGGACATGTACAAGGGTGAGGTCTGTGAGGATGGGCGGGGCCAGATTCTGGAGAAAGGGGAAGAGGAGCGCGAGGGGGAGGGGCTATGGAATGTGAAGCGGCGGCGAGCGCTGAAGAGTGTGGTGAGAGGTATGAGATGAGCCGGGTCCGAGGTCCTGTACTGCTCGAAATAGCGAGCTGCCAGTGTCGGCGATGATGTAGGAGAAGCTCCATTGGCACAGAGGTAGTGCGGGGAGGACGCAGTGGCAGGCAGCATACCTGAAACAGACAAGGCAACCGACTGCAAGGCCTGCGATGCACTCAGGCTCATGAGCGGGCTGCTATTGCTACCCTCAGGCAGGAAAAGGGGCTCGATGGCATCAGCACTGTGCGGGCGTGGCGTAAAGGCCTGGGCCTCCTCCTGTGGACTGCCCTCCCCAGCCTGGTGCTTGCGGACGTGGCGGTTGTAGACGAACGGGTGCGTGGTGGTGAAGGGACAGTAGGCGCAGCCGAGTGCGTGGCGCGGTGCGTGTTTTAGCCGCTTGTGCAGGTTAAGGTTGTCCTTGCGCTTGCAGCTGTAGCTGCAGCGGTCGCAGTGGAAGGGGCGCTCGCCCGTGTGCACACGTCCGTGCTCTATCAGCTTGTTGGCCGTCTTGGCCAGGTAGCCACACTGCTCGCAGCGGTAGTGGTTGCCCAGACGGTGGGCGCGCGCGTGCCGCTCCAGCTCGGCCCGGCTCGCCCACGCCGCCTGGCAGATGCGGCAGCGGTGCTCCGTCTTGTAGTGCGTCTTCAGGTGGCACTCCATGGCCGCCGCCCTGCTGGTGGAGTACATGCACAGAGGGCACCTGGGTACAGAGACACAAGGTGAGGAGATGCAGGAAGCACCGAAGGATGTTTAATACTGTGGCTTCCAAAGTAAGCCTTAAATTCCTTAGTGTTTTTTTTTTTTTTTTTTAACAAAAACAAAAATGGACAACGTGCACATACACGCAAACACACACAAACACACACACACATACACACACAATGGACAAAGGGAAGGGATGAAGGATGCACTTATGTATGTAGCTGACCCTGAATGGTATAAAACAGCTAAAATCTATGTGTATGCAAGCTTATGTGTGGATTGCATATACAAGTGTATGTGTGTATATGTGTGTGTGTGTGTGTGTGTATACAGACAGATATGTGTTTTAAGTGACAGTTTGGGGGTCAGACGGAGGTTAAATGAATAAATGAGGAGCACTTACATTTAAATAGCACCTTTCATCTGCTCAGGGCCCCAAAGCGCTTCACAAACCCTGCAGAACAGAATGACCTCAGAAAGCACACCAAGAAGAGCGCTTCTCTGCCTCAACACTGCACCTCAACACTACCTGACTCTCTCATCATCAGTCTCACAACAGCAGAGCAGGAGCGCCACACCTGACTCGCGCTCAGCAGACATTCTCAATTCAAGGACACATTTTGAAAGAGCCTAATAATTATTCAATGATTATAAATATAAAACTTGCACAAGTTTCCTCTTATGCCAAATTATATGCCTCAGCCAGGACATGCCTACAGTTTGCTTATCATAAGTTTTTGCAATGAAGCTGTCATGATGATAATGCACTTACAGAGTAATATAAAAATATTATATACAATTTTAATAAAAAAAGTCTATACCAGTCTATCACACTTTGGAACACGGTAGCGTAATGGTTAGCACATCTGCCTCACAGCAAGAAGGTACTGGATTCGAGTCCAAGCGGTTCTGTGTGGAGTTCGCATGTTCTCCCAACTCTTACGTAGGTTTCCTCAGGGTACTCCAGTTTCCTCCCACAGTCCAAACACATGGACATTAGGCTAACTGGCTATTCCAAATTGCCCCTAAGTGTAAGTGTGCGTGTGAATGGTTGTGTGTGTGTGTTGCCCTGCGATGGCCTGGTGAGCTGTTCAGGGTGTACCCCGCCTCCACCCAGCGTTGGCCGAGGTAGGCTTTAGCCTTCCCGAGACCCTAGTAGGTAATAGTAATTTCGGAGCAACAGGTTCAGCTTTGAAAAGAAAATCACCTGCTTGACCTAGGAGTGCTCGTACACCTGAGAGTACTGAAGCCTTCAGGCGAGATGTTATGCAGTCTCTCAGACGTTCTGTGCGGTAACATGCTTTAGCTGTAAAGATTTCCTGGGATACTGCACGGAGAATCTTCCACAAAGACCTCCACTTCCTTACATACAAAAAAAGTACTGAGTAAAATTCCTGTGTGCACATAATTTAATTAAGCCATTCTTGTTTATTCCATGTTTGGTGGATTTCTATTATATAAACCCAAGAGAGGAGACAGGAAAAAATGCATTTCAAGAACAAATATTTTATATTTTCTTTATCAACACAACAGAACAAGAACATAACAGAAAAAGAGTAAAGAAAAAATATTTTTATTTAACCCTTTCTTGTATTCTTAAAGAAGCCCGAACCAGTGCTTTGAATAAAACATTTAATAATTTGAATACAGTAGTCTGTCCTGAGCTGATGGTGGACATGTAGCACTTTTTAATACTATATACTCTGTTAAAGTCCTTCTTTAAACAGACCAGTGACACATAGTATACTGTCACAACTTTTTCCATAAAGAGGTTGTCCTAAAAATCCTTTCATACACCTCCCCTTTCACCTCGCCTCTGAGGAGGGGAGTAAAAGTGACTGGACCCCCAGGTAGCTTTTGATGCTGCTGCCATCAGCTCAGGATGTAGAATGTCTGCATGTAGAATCGAATCTAAGGTCTCGACTTTCAAATATAAAAACAAATAAAACAAATGTATGTATTGACCACTTCTGTCACACACGTCGATGGTATCACTTCTGATAGTTTCGCGGCCGATGTTTGCAGATGGACGCACTGTGTAGATAGCAAGATTTGAAATGGGGATTAAAAAGCCATTTTTTCCCTTTTTTTTTTTTTTTTTTTTGAAGCCACAGATATCAGCGGATCCACCAAACAAGAAATAAAAAAAGGATGGCCTTATCTTTAACTTTTTTTTTATCTTTGAAATGTGGGAGGTTTAATTGGATCACCCTGTACAAGCTGAGTGCTAAGTGAATTCTAATGCTATAAATATCTAGCGGAATGGACAGGTGAGATGGTGGCATGGTACCTAAGTTTCTTGTTTATAGATTGTAGATATGCAGGGTTTATCATAAACTACACGTATTAGCCTGCGTAGCATCACTAACTAGAGACCCATGAATCGGGGAATTTCACCAGCTACTAGCCGTTATGCACAATTGGTGGCCATTTCTGCTGACCTCAAACTTGACCAACAATGAACCTTTTCATAAACTTGTTTCAGCATTTGGTCCCAAGTTGCTACCCTAAAAATTTATTGGGATATGTCAAGTGGTTATCGAGATCTCAGCCTGTGTAGCCTCAAAAATAATGAAAGAAAAAATAAATGAAAATAAAAGACAAAGAAGTAAACCTTCCAAAAGCACAAACTGACAGAAGTGAAAACAATACCAGCTATGCTAAACCCGGCTGGTATCACGGCAAAAGTATTGATGTCACTGAACACTGTGGTGTTTCATCCTGGAAATGAACTTGGGATTGGGATCTTATTGAATAATTGGGAATCTACACAAAACAGCCCATAATATTGAAATGAAAGACTCTACTGTATGTGTATGTTTATAGTTAGACTTGTAATTACTGAATTGGTAGAAGTACTGTGATTAGAATTTGATGGAGAACATACCAAAACAAACAGTATCATGAAGGCACCTTCTGACCACGCAAGGGAGCGCATTTATCAGAGAAGCTCAAAAAACCCTCAGCGCGATGCTACCACCTCCATTCTTAACTGTCCTGGGTATTTATATGAACGTATATTGGCAACAATAGCCACGTGCAAAACCAATAGAAGCAAACATTGGATAGTAAGCATGTCTTGGCTGATACAGCAAGTGAAAATCTGCACATTTAATTTTAAAGCGCATCATTTACACCTGAATAGCTTATTTTTTTAAAAATATACAACATACTGTATATGATACACTTGTTTTGGCTCTTTTTAAAATCTAGACCAGTATTCTTAAGAGTTTATTACAGGCAAAAATGCCTGCATTCCCACCTCTTAATCATTTATATCATAACTAAAATAGAAAGTGGTGTGTTTATTAAAAAAAAAATAATAATGAAGTGGGAGAAAGTCAAAGCCAAATTTAAGCTACTGCTTTCTGGTGTCCTGTTTTGTGTATTCCTGAGAATGGCCCATAAGGTGTGACTAACACGCCACCTGACAAGCTGCATCTCTCGAACTCGATTATGCTTAGCCTGATAACTACAGACTAAAGTGGCTAGCATGTGAAAACACAGCCATAAAGTGACATGATGAGGCAATGGCATCTGAAATACACACAAGACTCTGAGACATGAATTATGTATGTCACACGGCTAGACAAATACCACAAAAAAGAGAAAAGACTGGACTATGTACTGGAACACTCTGCAGGGGGGAGAAAAAGAAAAAATCCACAAATGAACCACAAAGGGGTCAGTGTGTGTGTGTGTGTGTGTGTGTGTGTGTGTGTGTGTGAGTGAATGTGCTATAGTGTGGCTAGGGAGAAGTGTGCTGCATGTGTTTAGTTTTGTCTAAGTGTTGGCGACTAGGACAGGCTGGGAAAGAACAGTGTGAACTCGAGTCTAATGCTCTTGGCAGTGGGTTCGTTTAACAGATGGAGAGGCGCTGACTAGCTTGTCGTGATTTTTTCAGATATTGCACATGCAGAACCAGACTTCGTGCTGGAATGAGCTACTGTCGCATGGCAGAGATGGGTTTGTTCCTGAAAGTGCTTTAGACAAATCTCTATTTCCTTTTGGATTTCTTAACATAAATAATGACCTACAGCAAATTTTAGGTTATGGATGTCACGGCACATTCAGGAGCCTCCTATATCTGTGTATCAATTTATATGAGGATTTTGGGGGGGGAGTTCTCCCTCAAATGCTGCTGTATGATCAGGGCTCTGAGGCAGAAGGGAAAGTTTATTTCACATCTTTTCACAGTGAACTTAACTGACTGGAGGGGAATTGTTACCAGCTTCATAGGGGTGGATATCCTTGTGAAATAGACAACTGCTGGCAGCCAGCAATCTGATGCAATATGAAGAGGCGCCATTGTGATGAGCTGTATTGTGCAAGGTATTTTAGAATTTTCTTGAAGAATGTTTAAATATTATGGTATTTTAAGGAACTGGACCAAGCTGGAATTATATCAAACACTAACCAGTGTGAGTTGTTGAAGATTAAAGTGCGCATAACGCACACAAAATATCTGGTAGGGACTCTGTTTTACACAGGACTGTCTCTATATTCAACAAAGATCTAAGCCACCTACAAATCTGAGTGATTAGCTAAATACAACCCCCAAGTACTGAAAAGCTAAACCAAAATACTTGCTGCCCATCATTAGGGGACAGTGGGGTAGACCAGTAGGCCAGGGCAATTGGGGTATTAAAGTAGGATTTGGTTTCATCCTGGAGGGTACAGACAAATATAGCTCAAGGAAAGGGTGGCAGCACACAAATGGGATAGGATTAGTAAGTTACTATATGAATAGGTAGGACTGGACAGAGTTTTTAAAGGAGTACATGGGATAGGTCATAGATTTTTTTTGTGAGTCGGTAGAGTTGTTTCTAGAAGGAGCATGATTGTTTAGAGTTTGGTCTGGACCCAGGATTGGTCAGAGTTTCTAAAGGTGTAATAAGAATTGGTAAGAGTTTCTTTAGGAGCAGGTGGGTTTGGACTGAATTTCTAAATGAGTGGGTGAGATTGGTCCAAGTTTCTAACAGAGTAGAAAGGTCTGGTCAGAGTTTTTAGAGGAGTTGGTGAGATCGGTCAGAGTTTCGTGAGGAATGGATTGGATCGGTCAGAATTTCTAGAGGAGCTGGTAAGATTGGTCAGATTTTCTTTATGAGCAAGTGGGAGTGGTCAGAGTTTCTTGAGGAGCTGATGGGATTGGTCAAAGTTTCTAGAGCAATAGATTGGATCGGTCAGAATTTCTAGAGGAATGGATGGGATTGGTCAGAGTTTCTTGATGAGCAAGTGGGATTGGTCAGTTTCTAGAGGAACTGATGGGATTGGTCAAAGTTTCTAGAAAAATGGATAGGATCATTCAGAGCATCTAGAGGAATACATGAGATCAGTCAGAGTTTCTAGAGAAGCGGAAGGGATTGATCAGAGTTTCTAGTGAAATGGATGGAATTGAACAGAGTTTTTAGAGGACTGGATGGAATAGGTCAGAGTTTCTTGAGGAGCAGGTGGGATTGGTCAGAATTTCTAGAGAATTGGATTGTGGTGGTCACAGTTTGTAACAAGGAGGAAGGGATTAGCCGATGGTTTCTGTAGGTCAGAGCTTTTGTGGCGCTAGTCAGAATTAGTCAGGGTCTGCAGAAGTAGATAAGTACAGTTAGGGTTTCCGTAAAAGTGGACAGGATTGGTGAAAGTTGTCTTCTGGAGTGGGTAAGTATGGTAAGAGTCTGAAGAAGCAGGCAGGCAAACCGAGAGTGTCAGGGGTAATGGTGAGCAGGAGCCTCAGCAGGAGCAGGACAAAAAGCAGAGTTTCTACCAGATCGGGTGGGCATGATCAGAGTTTTGCATGAACATGATCAGAGCCTCTTAAAGTGTGTGAGAATAGTCAGAGATTTTGTAGGAGCAGAGTGAAATGGTCTGACTTTCTGTGGTAGTGGGAGGTCAGGGTTTGACAGGCATGCATAGTCAGTATTGTAAAAGGTCAGAGTTTTTGTGGGACCAGGGTATAATTAGTCAGAATGTCTCCAGAAGTGGGTGGGAGTAGTCATAATCCGTAGAATTGGTCAGAGTTCTGCAGGGGAGTGGGCTTGGCTGGAGTATGTATGGAATGGCATGGAAGCAGTCAAGAGTCACAAGTGTTTTTATTGGTGCAGTTATATCGTAATTAAAATATTAAAACAGTGTGCTGACTTTAATAGGTAAATTTTTGCACCTCAAATATTGCCTGTGTTTTCATATTGAGGCAAACATGATTGTCCTGTTCAATGTATCAGCCTGATCTAAAAGCAGCACTTCAGGGCGAGCTCACTACCGGGTGGGAGGTTTGTGTTGTGGGTGGAATAGGGGCATATGGGCAAGGGTGGTTGGGGGAGGAAGTGTGATTGTGAGGCGGTAGAGGAAACTCGTGCTGTACTTGCTTTCCTTACTTGAGCCCTCCAGCGGGGACTGTATGGCACTTCTTGTGCTCGAGGAGCTGCTCGGGCGTCTTCATGAACTTGTGGCAGACATCGCACTCAAACATGCGTGCGATCAGGTGGATCTGCAGGTGCCGCTCGTACATGGCCCGCGTCTTACACACAAAGTTGCAGAACACACATTCAAAGCCTTGAGGGAGGGGGAGGAAGAGAGGACATGTTTACATGTTCATGTTTATGCAGATGCATTTACCAAAAATGCAACAATACCAGAAGGTAGTACATGACATGAACACAGAAGTACAAACGCAACATTATAAAGTCTCATAACTAAAAACGTAGGCGGCTTCCCTTGGCTCATGTATTCAATTAATTCCATCCTCAGTGTAGGCTGTAACTGTAATTACTAAACAAACAACAAGGAAGTGCTGCTTTAATGTCTTGGTGGCACTTCTGGTTTGGTCCAAGTCTAACAAAAGGAAGAGAATAAGTGATGTTTAAGAGTTGATAGACAAGCTTTGGCTAAGCCTTTGGTTGAATAGGAGTTTTTCTCCAACAAAAGGAACAGTACTGATGTGGGAGCTGGTGTTGGCAGGGAACTGGAGATCTTTTCAAGAACTGCTTAGTGTTTTACCAGCTTAAGAAACAAAGAACTTGGTAACCAGATGTGAAAGTTTCATAAACCATAACAAAATGGATGGTGTCCTTGACATCTTGGTAAGTTGTTTATTTTTTCCCCTAAAGGGTTTGTAACTTCTTTATTTTTTGTTAGCCTCTATTATAAAATAAAAATTATATTAAATTTATTACAGTACTTTGGTTGTTTTCTCCTTGGACCAATGATTTATAGTTGCAATTTTTCAACCATGTAAACAACTAAGATGCTCAAGTCCGAGATTCATAGACCGTCTGCGTTTTGTTGCGGGACCCACATCGATGGGTGTCGACATCTAGAACTAGAAGGACATCTGAAATCAGTACCAGATGACCTTTTGAATAAAAAGAAAATCATACACACAACACTCACAACCCCAACCCCCCACCCACCCAAGACTTATTGTAGTTGCTGTATAATATATCGATCTCTGCAAACAAACTGGTATTATACAGGGTGACCCAAAAAGACCCTCCCACATTTCAAAGGTAAATAAATAAATAAAGATAATTAAATTATTTGCACACACGAAACTTCATTTAATATAAGAGAGGTGGTGTTAAGCTTGAAGAACTTGATGTGTGGTGGAAGATGAAGCTATGGCACACGCACAGCCCAAAGATCATTGGAAGTGCTGAGGGAAATGTTTCTGGATCGGGGGAATTTGTTGCGTGGTGATGTTGGGTGGCCGGCTCATTCCCTTGACCTCCCCCATTGTGATTTGTTTTCTTCCTGTAGGGCTTCCTTATATCACAAGTGTATACTCATCGACCCCAAACCTTTGAAGCCTGTAAGGTTGATACTCAGCAGGAGATAGCCGCTGTTCCACCCAACATAACCCGTCGAGCCATGGCAGCCTTCAGAAATCGCCTCCACGAGCGTATAGACAATGGCCACCATTTGGAGGATGTCATCTTTAAAGTATGCCATGCTAATGAATTAAGTTTCATGTGACCAAACAATAATTTAATTAAAATAACTTTTTTTAATTTACTTTTCGAAATGTGGGAGGTTTTGTTCCAACCCCTTCTTTGCTTGCTTCAGTATGTCCCTCACCATTTACCATGTCCTATTGTCATATTCTACTGCAATAACCGCAAACGATATCTCACCTTTTTCTGACTTCTCCTCCGTTGCTGATGCCAAGCTTGATTGGCTGCTGGCAGATGAGGGCGGGGCCAACAGACTTTTGAGTTCCTCGCTTCCCTGGGTAACATCTCCACTCTCAGAGCTGTTCAGGGAGTCGCTAAGGGCCGAGAGAGATGAAGACGTGCTCTTACTCTCACTTAGAGGACTTCTGGAATTCAGACCTGTTCAGTTAAAGCACACAAAGCAGAACGTTATCTACACAAAACATTTCAGCCATCATCTCTTTGGTCTGTAAATGCTGTAGCAGGATGATTTAGTACATTGGTAATATCATAGCTTGACTATCAGTGATATCTTTGTATGAACTACAATATCTTGACATTAAACCTTTTCTGTACTTAAAAAAACAAAACAAAGAAGAGACAAACTGCAATAGTCACACCGGGTTTGTCTGTTGTGGGCATGGAGACCACTACAGATATCACTTTTCCCAATAAGAACTAGTGGTAGCTAACAATGACTGATGCTGCATAATATTACTTTTATGAAAATTATAAAGTGTGCAGCACTGTAGTGTAGTGGTTAACACTTCATTCATAGCACGAAGGTCATAGGTGCTTGGGTGGGTTTTATCTGGGTGCTCTGGTTTCCTCTCACAGTGCAAACACATGCATATAAGACTAGTTTGCCACACTAAATTGCCTATAAATGTGAATGGCTGTACGTCTGTGTTGGCCCTGCAACGGATTGGCCAGCTGTTCAGGGTATACACCGCCTTTGCCCAGACTCGGCTGGGATAGGCTCTCTTCTACCCACAAGTCTATATAGGATAAAGTGGGTCGTAAAATTAAATATAGTAATAAAAGGTGTTCAGACAACCTGTCTTAGGATTTGTTGACTGGTCAAAATCATTTGTTTATTTATTGTGTCATAAATATTGTGTTACCGAGGCGGTAACCTGGTTTGAAATCATAAGGACGATGTTTGAAAAAGTCATCTCATTAGATTCTGCATCTCTTGGATTTTGCATTTGGTCTCACGATCCACAAATGGGAAAAAAAGGCAAATTAAAAGTTTTTTTTTAAGGATTTTTCATCTTTTGTACTATTTTTAAAGGGCTGAAGCAGTTGTCATTACAGCAGAGCCAACAGACGGCTCTTTCATAGGCTCAGGATGCTTTACAATGCTGCATAAAGGTCTATTTTTGAGAGGAAAAACTTTTCCGAGGTAAAAGGCTGTTATCTTGTTTCATGTTGATCGTGTAGTGGTTGCATTATAAAGTCAACGGGGATTCTGAGCTCCTGTTGTCTGTATGCAAGCAGGCAGAACAATCAAGGCTGCAGCCTTATTGATTTCTTCAGTCTGTGAGGGCTAGAGGGAGGGGGCGGTCAGGTCACGGGCGCTAGAGCTAAGATGGAGGGAGCGAAGCAGGCCACGACTCTCCCCCAGGGCTCCGTAGCTAACGGAATGGACACGATGCTAGCTTGCATACGCTGTCTGTTTGACAAACATACAAGTCCGGAATACTAAACGTGCATCTGGGCAGGCAGGCTAAGCAGTGCCTGTGGCCATACGGAATCCCTGGTTTGCTGGAGGATACTGAACAATACGATTTAAGGGGGGAGGGGGGATCACCAGCATGATTGAAGTCAGTGGCCTCTATTAGTATAAGTGAAATTGACGTGTTCTATGACATGCAGCTGGATTAGCATCTGAATGGGCTTGAAAGCCTGTAATAGAAAGACGCGTTTACTGAAAAGCTGTCTTTTTACTCCTGCAGACACACACATCTGAGTCAGGGGAGAGAGACTGATTAGAGGTCAGCCATTCTGTGGAAGGTAGTGTCCCTGGCACAGGTCTAAATTACACCTGACACATCGAGCTGGCCTTTCGCTGTCACCCTGCCCGGTGGACGCGGCCACTCTGGCACACTCTAAATGCCAGCAGCGGGTGTGAGTGTGGGAGCCCTGGCCGTGGGTGGCTGCATGGGGACTGTTCAGGCTATTGATTTCTCAACCTCCTGTGTCCGATAACGCCAGGTCTTCTAGATAAATACACACACACTCGCACACACAAGACTGGGCCACCCTCAGACATAAAGTCTTGTAACAGCAGGCCGGCGCACCTTGGCGATAAACCCATCGGCTCTTTTGTTAAAAACGCTATCGACCTTCAGATTTGGACCGAGAATTCTATGGAAGGTTAACAAAGCACTGTGTACTGGCTGTTCATTAGACTGTGCTGTTTGCTAGAGGACAGAAATGGCAGATGGATGTGCTTTCAGTAACCCAGAAAATCTTAAAGTTCATCAATCTCTCATCTAAGTGCAATTCTGGCCAGATCTATTGACTACATTAAAAGCAAAGGGATGTAGCTCGGTTTGAAACTGTATTTTATACAATTTGAAATAAAAACTTGCATCATAAAGGCCAAAAAAGAAGCTTGTTAATGTTTTTTGGTCATGCTGAGCAGAATTTCCGATATTAAAGCTGGGGTTGGTAATGGTCTTTACACCCCAACAGCAATCAGTAAGGTATAACATCTAAAAAGGTACAAAATAATAATAATTCTGTCATCAGGGGCCACTGTAATCCTGTTAAAATGCAGGCCGATCATGTCTTGCGGTCCGCTGGTTAAATATTCAATCAACTGCCCCCATTTCACCCTGCTTGTTAGTGGTCATACAGTGCACAAACCAGCAGTCAGAGTGGAACTCGCGCATGCTGGGGGAGGCTTTACAAGGAACCTTCAATGACAGGTAGGGTTTAGCCAGAGCCCAGAAGAGCTGCTCATTTCAAGTTTTGCTAGTTTTCTGGATTACCAACCCCAGCTTTAATGAAACCACCCCCACCCCAATTTTCATAAAACACACAAGAAGCAAAAATATTCACATTTCACTGACTCATGAGTACAGCTCTGTGTTTTTTTTTTTTTTTTTACAATCATTATAAAATTAAATAAGCACAAGGTTGATGGAGATTTCCGAAGATTTCAGTGCAGTTAATAAACTGCATGGAGACACAAAAAGCTAGCTAAACTAGTTAAAAACTAAGCTGAAAAGCTTCTAAACTAGTGGTTTAAAAAAGTTACGGTCTAGTAACACTCATTGCACATTGTATTATAAAATGAAATGAATAACATGACTGTCTGGTAAGATAATCATTCATTATCTTTAAACAATCTGCATTCTTTTTCAGCATTTCTTAAAAATGAATCATGTAAAAAAAGCAAAATTGGCCATGCAGTCAGGGAGGGATGGATGGTGTTCTGCTCATTTATTACTGATGACACTAGCTAATCATGGTACTCTATGAGCTGATGTATGCGGAAGAGGGCGGTTAGCATTTTCCTTTAGGAGAATTCTGCTGCTATGTGATGCTGCGAGAGGAACAGTACGAAAAAGAGGTTGAGGTTGGCAACATAAATAGGAAAATTAGCTACAACTCTAACATTCAGGCTCTGAAATGCTCTGCTGCGTATTTTGTCACAGTGCACCTACCTAGTTGCTGAACCCTGGTTTAAAGCATAGTGTTGTACAACACACTAAGATTCCCCAGAAGAAATAGTAATAAACAGTGTTATTCACACTAGAATTTTATTGTTTGATTTCTGTTTGATGTTAAGTGTTAACACAAGACCTGTAAAGTATGTCTTTATTTACACAGTGTTTAGCTGTCACCTGTGAATTGAGCCACATTTGTGATAAGAACAACTGCACTGCCTCAGGAATTGTTTTCGGCTTAATCACATGACTTTTGTGCTACTTATTCCAGCAAAAAACAAGTAAGTCCATGCAGGAATGTTACTCAAGTGTGAAGTATGCGACTGCTGTACCACTTCATTACTCAAAGAAAATAGTGTTCATCTTTCAGCTCCAGTACAGGGCAGACATGGAACAAAATATTGCACAACTTTATGATGATTCCAATCAAGGAGATAAAAAACACAGGCTGTAATTCTTTTTCTTATTATTATTATTATAAGGGCTGTGTAATTTGTTTTTTTTTGCTGTATTTGTGCTACAGCAGAGAGCGTAATGACGTACAATAGAGGGTATGCATGTGATATCGCAGTAGGTGGAAGTCGCTGCGGTTACGAGTGGCAGAATTAGCATGCAAATTAGAATTAGCAATTCAAATGCAGTGAAAACAGACAAGAATATATAGGAAAATAACTAATGTGATTAATAAATGAAACAATAAATCGGAACTAACAGTTTACAGACAGCTGAATATGGAAAAGAAAAGCAAATTTTTAAATAAACATGTTCATAAATGGTTACCAAAAAAGGGATAATGAAGTAAAAGGAATGTTTTGGTTATTAGGTTAACTTTAGGTTAACTTTTGGAAAGTAATTAACTTGAGGAGTGAAATTATTGCTGGTTAAGAAAATGCAATAAATGCATTTTTTATTTAAAGGGAAATATAAAGGGAAACAAACTTAATAAAAGGTTGCATACATCATATGTTTTTGTACATTTTGTCCTATTGTTATTACAAGCTTCCTCATAAAGGGAAAAAAACAAGTAATAATCTGCACACGGGCGATACTGTACTGCGAAAAAGTCGGCAAATACGGAAGTAATTTGCATATGAATAACGCCAGGTTATACCATTTGTTCGTGTAAATGAGCCAATGTTTGCATGATGTAGGTGAATGTCAGCTCGTATTATGTATACATTTGAGAAATGTTATTTTATTCAGTTCACTAGTTTATAGACTTGACTCGTTAACTTGTTGTTGTTAACTTGTTATATGAACTGATGGATTAACGTCCTATTCTTGCAATTTGGCACACTCACGAGAGTGAAACAGCAGTATTTTCAAACAGGATAATTCAAACCATCAAACCAATTTTTATCAGGGTGCAACTTTGAAAATGTAAGTAAAAACCACCTGATAATGAAAGTACATGTGACCCGCTCAAGAATAATACGGATTAAGTCGCAAGGTTGTGCTTTGAGTAAGATCCAAAGTAAGTTGAAAATGGCGTACCTGGACGAAAATGTGATATCGCCAAAAAATACATCCTTAAATGCATAATATCTAACATGACCAAGTTCAAATACCCATAAACACAATCCTTCCATGTTCAAATGCTTGTTTAAGAAAGGGTTCCTTGTCCATGTTGTATAACAATAGCAATATCCATTTATTTTACCGATTTTCAATCTGCTTTTGTGGTTGCTCAGGGTATTTCCTTATTATTCATATTCACAACCAGAATCCTCTCCCTACTTACATAATCCCAGAAGGATCCCCCCAATCATATAACGCCAAACCAGTCAGAAACCTCAAAACAGACATGACTCGGTGTAAAACTTATATAGAAGAAGCCAGTATGATGATGCCGATTGGCTGAGAGCCGGATTCGTTTAGTGAATAGATGTTAGGGAGTTTTAAATGCGGACATTCAGAAACTGGTTCTATTTTCTCAAAAGTAGCATTTCCTGATTAGCGACATACAAAGTGATGTAACTCAGTCCACTTTCATGCTATTATCATGTTTTATACCTCCTTTTGAAGATTACATTTTCTTTCCAAATATATGAATATCTCAGAATGTCAAATTTCCTACTTAATCCATATAAGACTGGAGAGGGTCACAAATGTTGATGTGTAACAGGAGGTTTGGAAGGCTTGCCTTTCATTATACTTTAACAAATATTATTTCAGTTGAGAAAGAATAGGAAAATAAATGTTACCTTTTAGGTGATAAACTTTTCTCTATTTAGCATTTTCCCCAAAAAGTATTATGGAGAAATTCAATCATGAGCCCCATACCATGAATTCTATGAACTGTTATGTGACAAATACAAAAAGAAGGCAATTACACCACAGCAACACAGTTTCACCTAATTCATGAGGTTTCTCTTTAAAGCTATGATTTATTATATACTTATAATATTATTATCCACTTCTCCACTTCAATAATACTCTGATATGATCAGACCTACCACAATGACTGTTTATTTTATTATTTGTTTGTAAAAAATTATTTGCAGCAGAGAAAGTGTTTCTCTTTCTATTCCATGTGACCCTCTCTGTAGTGACAGTTTCTCTCCTTGAGTGCGAGTGTGTGTTTAGTGTAGTGGATTTTAAGTGTAGTGCAGAAGGGTCTGACCTGTGTGTTCAGCGTTGATATGAGCCTTCATCTCGGCCTCGTCCACTCCCACGTACTCACACGAGTTACAGCACAGCGAGAACATCCACTGCTCCTTATCCACGTGCAGCGACATGTGGCTCACAAACTGTGCGTTCAGCTCCGTCTGGAAACCACACACTCGACAGCTAGAGAGAGAGAGAGAAAGGGAGAGACGGGAACCTGTGGGTGTTTAACTGTTGGGAGGCAACATGTGGATTAAGGATATAACACACACGCAAACCCCCTGCACAGTTATTAGGGGGGATGTACTATACCCCCTTTCTTTCTTTCTCTCCCTCTCTCTCCCCCCACTGATCTGAAACACTGTTGTGAAAAGGAATGGCTCGGTTTTATATTGTTATAAAAATAAATTGCAGATTTTAAAAATGTCAACTAGTTTTAAGACCGCACTGTGGCGTAGTGGTTAGTTAGCACGTCCGCCTCAAAGCAAGAAGGTCCAGAGTCGGCTGAGATAGGCACCAGCCTCCTGGCAACCCCAGTAGGATTAAGTGGTTCAGCAAATGAATGAATTAGTTTAAATAGTCATAGCATGTAAAGGGACTTGATCAAATAAACACTATTTACTAATACGTAAATCCACTCAGCGTTGCATCATTGTGATCATCTGTGATTCCTTCATTCATTCGCCGAACTATTTAATCCTGCTAGCATTGTGGCGAGGCTGAAGCCAATCTCAGCCGACTCTGGGAAAAGGTGAGGTACACCCTGAACAGCTTACCAGGCCATCACAGATTATCTAGAATTGCATATCTCATTATGATCAGGTCACTTAAAAAAAAAACATGGCCACCTTCAACCAATCAGCTTTCAGCAAAACATTTCACACTGAAGTACTGTGGCAAAACCTTTTCCCTACAGTAGTGTTTTAAATTGGCCTCCTTCTTTCTCTATTTACCTTACCCCCCCCCCCAAACACACACAAGTATATATATATGTGTGTGTGTGTGTGTGTGTGTGTGTGTGTGTGTGTGTGTGTGTGTGTGTGTGTGTGTGTGTGTG
>JAOUQZ010000039.1:26781689-26795291 GCA_028564935.1 Neosilurus hyrtlii
CTTTACATGCGTTTTTCTTCATTTTCTGTGAAATTTATAGGCGTCTCATCACAAAATTCATTTTGCCATAACTTGGTAAATTTTTAAGATATTACCACCAAATTTGTTTTATTTTAAAGGTTAGAGTCTCCTCTTTTAAATGGTATGGCTAACTCAATTTAGAATTTTTGGTCACTGTGACTCATTTTGCTAGATTGGGTCACATATGTCTGCTGCTAGCTTAACAAGGTCACCTTAAAGTTAAACATATTAAGAGGAAATAAATACGCCAGACCAAAAATGATCTTTATGTGAGATATGAAGACCATCTTACAGACAAAATGTCAAAGTGACTATGTTTAGGGTGTAGACACAACATCCATCCATCCATCTGCTGAACTGCTTATTCCTAGTAGGGTTACAGGGAGGCTGATCGTTGGACTCCAGGTCTCATGGCACTTTGCCGTTATATAGTCTCTCTTTTGGGAAGGCTGTCCTCTAGATTTTGGCGTGTGGGCTATGGGGGTTTGTGATCATTCATCCACAAGAGCATTATTAAGGTCAGGCACTGATATCAGACGGTGACCTCTTAGCCAGTTAGCATTCCAGTTAGTGTTCAGTGGGGGTGAGGTTGGTGCTCTGTGCAAGTGACTCACATTCTTCCACTCCAACTTAAGCAAGGCACGTCTTCATGGAGCTCTGACCAGAGGGACTGTCATGCCAGAGCAGTTTTCAGTCTCTTAGTTCTAGTGAAGGGAAATTGTATCCCACCAGCAGAAAAAGACATTCTGCACAATTGTGTGCTTTCAACTTTGTGGCATCAACCCTGGTAAGAAGCTACATAGGGGTCTGATGGTCAAGTGTCCGTAAACTTTCGCCCATATATTGTATCTGTAGTGTTTTAAATCTCACAAATACATTTAATAAAAGGCCTATTATATTGAAGTCTCACTATGGGCAGTAGAGATGGTGGTGGACACCAGGTCATGGATGGAGAGAACAAAAACAAAGGAGGCTTTATTGACCTAAAACTGAAGTAAAACAGCAGGAAAAAAAATATGGGAAAAAAGGACCAGTGTCAAGCGAATATGGCTAAACAAATTCAGCTCAGGCGTTCATGAATGAGCGACCTGCATTGTTACCTGTCTGTTGTTACCAAACTGTCCACGTATGCACAAGAACGTGTGAGCGCCCCCTGGCTCCCTGGCATCTGTATGCTTATAAGCAGTACACATGTGCTATCGTTATTCTAGTCTCTGAAGATCATTTTAATAGTATAATAGAGCTTATGAAAAATATTATCATTGAAATAGAAAATATTGCAGTATTGTTTTCAGGTCATATCATCCAGACCTAAGTACAAATTTACTGGGAGTTAACCAATACCGTGTTGGAATTAATGCACCCATAGTTGTGTAACCTGGAGCATTTTAGTTTGGGCAGTTTTTGGAACTGTGGAGCACACTGGTGTGTCTACTTGCCTGGTGCGCTAATAGAATTCTACCTGTAGAAAATTAAATAATACACACCTCACGCCTAAAACACACCCTGGAGTAAATGGAAGTTATACGGAGTACCATATGTGCATGTGTGTGTGAGTGAGAGAGAGTGTACCTGTAGTAGTAGGGGCAGGTTTTGCGTTCTACTCCTTCGCTGGTGACAGAGTTGACGAGGTGCTCGACGTCCGTGCTTACCAGTTTGACCGAGTGGATGGTGAGGTGCTGGTTCAGGTTGGCACGGCACTTCGCCGCATACGGGCACAGGTGACACTTGTACTTCCTTTCTTCTGAGGAAACACACACAAAGTCATGCACGTTGTTATGAGTTTGCTAAATACTAATTATAACCAGGTTGATTATTATAAGAACCTGTTTGCAAAGTCTTTATAAAACTAATTTATCTTACACCACACACACACAGATATAATTTGCTGTACTCTATCATACTCAGAGGCGTTATTTAATCAAGCAAATACAAAGAACATGCACATTATCTTGTAGGAGTGCAATAAACTTATTACACGAGATTTTCTGGATACACCAAACTGAATCTAAAAACAACCCAGTCACCTGAAAAAGAGTAACGAGGTCTACAGAAGACCAGAAAACACCTTCCTAATGCTAATCTACAGTTTTCGACAGAATGGCTTCAACTAGAAACCCATTCTCTCCTGGGTGGTGGTGCCATTATAAGCCATTAAAGCACGTGGAAGTCCTGGGATGGGCACAGAACAGCCTTAAGTCTTTATTATGATTACAGCAGCAGGTAGAAAGCTACAGTATCCAGGTGAGACCCTAACCTCTGTAATGGAAGTTTATTGCATGCTTCCTGTTAATAAAAACAAATTGACACAATTTGCACATCAAAATGAAGTCCGATTGATGCCTCATGTCTGCAAAAGAAGGAAACAAATTCTACACCACCCAAAATCTTTTCTCATAATCTTCATATATTGACTTCAGACAACACTGAGCTTCTTAAATGTCATTGCAGCAGGCGAATTTTTTTCGCAAATGAATAATGAATGGCAATTTGGGGAGCTGCCACTAAGAAGTCATGTTGGACAGAAACAGAAAAGACTGAAAGGCTTCAATGGATATTTTACATCTATAGTTAATTAAAATATACTACAAGGGAACAGTGTGATCTGATTGGTCTGCTATCTAAAAACAATACTCTTAAAGGAATATGCTTGCATTAACACGACAGACACTTACAGTATGTCACGGCCATTTGTAGCAGGCTGTGTCAGGATTATCCCCATATAAACCATAAAAATCCTGTTTTAGTTTGTTTTACTTTTAGTATAAACTAAATATCCAAATGGGTTTAAAAACACACCTTTTCTTAATGCACTTGCTGATCACATGCGGCAAACTTGATCTGTCGCCGTCATGGTTAAAATATATACAAATGAAACTCAAAAGTACTTGATGCAATGGGTCGCATGGTATGCCTCCACTGTAAGCGTTTTAGTGTGTGCTTGCACTCTGAACCTGACCATTGAACTATGTCTTTAAGACCTATCCCAGTTAATATACATTTATTACCAAGTAACTGGTGAAAGTTCAGTCGAAGTACATGCAGGCAATCCGCCTGCACAGTGGGCACAAGATTTTTATAAGATGACCTCAGGTGACCATGACCTTCGACCCCAGAACCTCTACCACTTCATGTACCTTCATTAGTGAGTAACAGGTAAAAGTTTAGTCAAAATTGGTTCCCACAGCAAAGTTCTGACACACGGATGCAAAAGAAAGATTTGTATGTTCCTGTGTAGTATATGCTAAAACAATAGTGCGACTCGCTTTAATTAATAGTGGATGTCGCTTATTTGAATAGTCCTAACAGACTATTTAGCAACATCCACCACAAAAATAAGAGGTTTATTAAATTTGGTGGAGCCAATTTAGAGAATTTATGGATAATGTCTCAGGTATCATCATCTTAACAGAAACTGTAGGATAATATTTTGGTGATGGCTCCATTATAGATTAGGGAATGTATCTGAGGCAAGACTGGAGCAGTGGTGGCTCAGTAATTAAGGTGCTGGATTACTGATCAGAAGGTTGGGGGTTCGAGGCTCTTAACCCTCATCTGCTCAGTTATAAATGAAACAAAATTAAGTTGTTCTGGATAACAGAATCGAAACAAAATTTAGATTAGGTGTCCCAATTTATGGTTCCATTAGCAAAGCCATACACAAATGTAAATTAGAAAAATTATATCTGGGGCAATTTATTTTATTTTTTGTGTGATATCACCCCAGTTAAGTTCAGGGTGAGGTGTAGAGACAGCAGGGAAACTTTGAATTGTAATAATACTGTTAACTAATCAACCAACAAACAAACAAATTACTGATTCAAGTTCAGCAAATTGGCCATCAACGTCATACCAACACATCACGATCCCTTACATAAAGTCGTGGATGGGAGCAAATGATCACGTTTTGGCTGATTAAGTATGCTGGAAATAGCCGGCTAATTGTTCACATCTGACGGTTTGATTTAACGAACTGTTTAGGAGAAGGGTTTAATAATAGCTGTCTGGATTCTTGTATTGATTCTAAACACTGTGAGGAGTGTGTTTGTGTGTGTGTGTGTTGTGAATCTAAGTGGCAGAATGAAATCATACATGGAATAATTGTCCACCTGCATCCTGCTTTCGGTGTTTACTGCTAGATTGTCAAATAATATTACATAGAAGAATCATTCCAATATTTTATCAAAGTATCTCATTGACTATCGCAGGGCAACACACACACACACACACACAAAACCAGTCACACTTGCATCCATAGCAAGGGGTGACTTGATTTGGAACAGCCATAAAGCCCAATGTGCATGTCTTTGGACTGTGGGAGGAAACTGGAGTACCTAGATGAAATCCATGCAAGCACATGGATGACATACAAACTCCACACAGAAATTCGAACCCGGGACCTTCTTGCTGTGAAGCGGACGTGCTAACCACTACCCCACCGTGCCACCCTTCAAAGCGACAGCTGAAATTAAAATCAGATGACTGTAGCATGGTGGAGGGCTGATTTGAGTATTTCACAAATTGGTGGTGAACTCATGTCTTTTTAGAGTTAACACACAATTAAAAAAACCCTAGCATCACTTTGTGTCTGGAAATGCCTTTTTGATGAGAGGGGTCACATTAAAATGGGCAGACTGACTTGAATTGAATGTATGGAATACTCTAACAAGCTGAGGTGATCAGAAAAGCAAATCAGGACACACAATAACAACCGCAGTGGGTTCAGCCAAGAACCAGAATCTGAGCCACAGACTCACCAAAGTCTAAAAAAAGATCATTTCCAATCTCCAAATTACCAGTTTCAGTCAACTACACAGAGGAGGTGTGTGTGTGAGTGTGTGTGTGAGTACTGCGGTGGGATCTCACCTGTGTGTAAGGAAAGGTGTCTGGACAGAGTTTGCTGGCGGCCGAACACTTTACCACAGGCCGGACACGGGAAAAGCTGCTCGTTGAGTCTCCACTGTGGCAAACCGTTGCCCGTCTCGCACAACGGTTTCTCTGAATCTGGTGGGGAGAAAAAAAGCCCAGACCCTCCATTTAAGCATCACGCACACACACTAGTTAGTACACACCTCGAGAAAGATTACTTAAATGAGCAACGTTCCTGATCAATTCTAGCACTGGATCAGATATCCTCTTCTTTCAGTTCATTTGAAAGAAAAGCAATAATCTGTGCATGCATATGTGGGTGAGAGTTTGTTTTTTTTTAATTTTAGTGGCCTTGTCCTTCTACTGTAAGGCTTCATCTGTAATAAGGTTTGTGCAGTTATTGCCAGTCGTATTCTCGTTTCAGTTAAACAGCAACAGTAAATAATAAGGATTTTATTCACATCTACATCATTTTACATTTACGGCATTTAAAAACCACCCTTATCCAGAGCAACGTACACTTTCTCTCATTTATACAGCTGAGCAGTTGAAGGTTAAGGGCCCAACGGTGGCAGTTTGGTGGTAGTGGGGCTTGAACCGCCAACCTTCTGATTAGCAACCCAGAGCCTTATCCACCGAGCCACCACCACATCATTTACATCTATGGCATTTGGCAGACGCCCTTACCCCGAGCTATCTCAGTTTTACTACTGAGCACTTGAGGGCTAAGGGCCATGCTCAAGCACCCAACAAAGGCAACTTCGTGGAACTGGGGCTTCAACCACCAACCTTCTGATCAGTAATTGACCAGTAATTCACAACCTTAATCAATGAGACGCCACTGTCCCCATGTACGCTGAAATCAATCTCCCATGCTGCCTTCTACATTACTTTCCCACAGCAGTTACCCAATAATACTTAAAGATGAGTTGAGTTTGTAGATATGGATTGGAAACAAACATCTATCAGTTAAGAGAGCTGTTCTACAGTTTGCAAAGAACACCAAGGGTGGAACAGAGAGTTTGACCATTTCTGCTTACTACAAAATAAGTGAGAACAATGTTTGAGATGATAAAATGCAGGAGGTCGAAAGGTAGGATCCATGTGCAAGATTTAAGGAAAGTGAAATTGATGTAGACAGTCCAGATCACACAATCACTGGCAAAATACAAAGCTGAGAACACTGGCAGGAGTCAAAACACCCACTAACAAAATACTGGAGGACAAACAAACTATTATACAGGAGAAAGAAAAAAAAAAAAGAAGAAGAAAAAACTATAGCGATTTGAAAACCATATTACACTGCTCTTGCCTACAGGAATCAATGCTTTATTTATGGAATAAAATACTCGTGATGGGAAAACAATCAATGGAGAGACGGTGTGATGTGGTGCGACACAAAGCCAAGTTACTACTATAACAGAACATCATGAAGAGTTTCATCCCTCTAATAATACAGCAATTTGCCAACAATTATTTTTTAAATGTACAAAATTATGCGCTACCTAAAAAGTAAAGCTCCTGATAGACGTCTCGGGTTTGTTTTATACTGCCATTCTAATAGCTGTGATCATTTGTATCACCTGCCTTGTTAGTTTAATCATCCAGTTTATGAGTTCATGTTCTGTCAAGCTTCTGATTTTGGTGTTTGGTGTGGAATGAGGAACATTCATTTACCTGCAACTTTGCCTACCTACCTGAGTTAGACTGTGTGTTTTTTATTCTGTGCGAGTCTGAGCGGTGATGTATGAGCCTTTATTTTTTGGTTTCAATTTTGTTAATATTAATAAGTCACTTTTTTAATTGCTCTCCGTCGACAAGAAAGTCGTCATACATAAAAGCCAATCAGCATCAACTTAGCAACACGGCGGCCTTATTCTGTTTCCTGTGGTGGGCATGCACGGACACCAAACAGGAAACGGGGCAACCACATATTTCACGACTCTGATGATCCACTATTAAATAATGTTTCCTCATGTTATGTTAAATTGTTCCACAGCACTAAAAGTAACTTTCATGAAAAGTAATATTCCTGTCATCACTTTTATTATAGCAGCTATAAACCCCCATTCCCTCAGCAGTTGCCCCCCAGAAGCTGACGGAACTAAAAAAAATGTGACTTGTCATTTTAACAGGAAACCACATAGTGAAAACGAATCTGTCCTGAATACTTTCTGCACTTTATTTCTTACTGTTACAAAGAGCTGACACTGGCCACACCTTTGAAAGTCTTCCTACAGTCAACAGTTCTCTCATTGTAGTCATCAAACATTTTCTCCCTAATTCAGTCATGGCCAATACCCACCCATCATACAGCTCTTCCCTATAGCATAAGTCAATCAGGATGCATAAGGTCATCACATGCTTCCTTTCAGGCACGTGATGCCAATCAACCACTTTTTTCCCCCGAACTGCTGCTCTTGCGACATCAGGAGTAGCGTGACACTCTGAGAGGAAAGCACTATCCGCCCACAGATGCCCTTGATTGCCTAGTGTCGCTTTGATAGACAGGGATGAGAGTAAATACCATGCCTCAGTTGGCCAATTATGCTCTTTCGCACTCCAGTGGATGGCTGTAGCATCATGGGTATTCGTACTTGTGATTTCCAGATGATGGGGTGAACTCTTCCCCCTTGCACCACTTGGAAGCCCTGATATGTAATTTTATAATCAAACCCCGATTGATATTTTTCCAGACCAGGGCTTGTTTTCAGAGCTCCAACACATTATTATCCATTTATGTGGAGTGTTTACCATACACGTCCCTGTGAATCAGTTATTGCTATAGAAAGGATAGCGTAAAAAAAAAACGTACACAATTACTGCCAGAGCCGCATTTTTCTAACCATTTAGCACCACTGACGTATACGTCCTGAATAATTACACAGAATACTGTCCAGGTCTTACGCACGCCTCATGTTAGACACGTAACACACCCAGACTAGAATACAACACACCCACTGTCTGCTGAATCCTATTGGTACACACCTAATAGCTCTGAGACAGAAAGGAGAGAGAGAGAGAGAGAGAGAGAGAGCGCAAGAGAGCGAGATGGAACAGTACTCCACAAGGAGACAGACAGAATTAACCTTCTGATGAAGGTGCTTTGGCTTGGCGTCAAATTAAAATGCAGCTCCACGCCTCCCCTCTCTCCCATAGTGGAAGTGGGTGGGTGGGGGGTGGGAGGGGTGAGATAAATAAAAGGGGGGATAAATAAATAAATCAGAGCGAAATTCCGTCATCGCACATTGCAGCCCCTTCGAATAGCCAGGTGGCGCAGTGGGCACACATGACTCTTATTCACACACATAAGCTGGCTAATGCAACACAGACTTCACACACGATAAACACAGCATGGTGACATCAGCATGACATTAGCCCGAGACGAACGAGTAAAACAGCAGACCCGCGATCTTGAGCCAGTTGGAAGTTCTGCGGAACATACCAGCGTGTGTCTGTGGGTGTTTGGAGGTCAGGCAAATGACATCTACAGCCTCCTTAACTTCCTGTGTAGACCTCTGCATTTTGAACTGCTCGCTACACACTCACGTATGGCTTTCTGCCTGTGTGTACATGTTCCTGTGTGTGTGTGTGTGTGTGTCCCCTTGGACTTGTGGTTCCTCATAAACAGGCCCATTTTTCCACAGGCTGTCCCGTGTAGCGCAGACTGCAGGATTGATGGGGTTAGGGAGGAGGAGAGGGGAAAGAGGGCGTCTCAGAGTAGCAGCTTTTTGGCATGTTGGGGAATATTTAATGGCGGCCATTAAAGAGCAGATGCACTGGCCTTGGACGCCGAGCCTGAAGGACGTCTCACCGGTACACGACCCAGCACGTGACGGTGCACCGCAGCCCAGAGCAGCTCTTAAAACCCAAATGAGTGGGTGAGTGCAGGGGAATTTGGGTGATCTCGTGGAAGGAAATTAAGATATTGAGGTTGAACCTGCCCCTCCCTAGAACTCTTTCTGAGAAAGATATCTTCACTAGACTTGTTTAAAAACGCATGTAGGTATATTTCTTTTTATGGTGCAGATCGGGGGTTTTTTTTATCCTTGATGTAGGTTGAAAATTTATGCAAACATGGATCAACATATATTTTTTATCAGCTGCAGATAAATTAGTATCTCTGACACTTGGGACAAGCAGACTTCATGTCTGGACTATTATTCTTTTTATTATTTGTAGTTCACTGGAGCAAAAATAGGTTCTCAAGGAGACTTACAAATGTGGAAGAAGGTCCTCTGTTCTCAGGAGAATTACTTAAAGTTATATGAGAGGCGAATACACAATACTCCTCTTACTCCCCTTACTACGTTTCTTGTCTAGTCATTTAAAAAATCTTACGATTAAATCATACTACCTTCGCCAATAGACGGCTGAGATGGGCACCAGCCTCCCTGTGGCCCTCATTAGGATTATGAATGAATGAATACTAATAGTAATAATGATAATGGAGGCGTCAAAAGTTGTTAGCATGTCCGCCTCGCAGCAAGAAGGTGCTGCATTAGAGTTCTGGGCTGGAAGTGGGCGTATGTTTGGAGTTTGCATGTTCTCCCCATGCTTGCGTGGGTTTTTTCCGGGGTACACCAGCTTCTTCCTACAGTCCGAAGACATTCACATCAAGTGACTTCTTCAAACACTAAGTGACTGCTCCAAATTGCCCCTAGGTGTGAGTGTGAATGGTTATGTATGTTGGCGCTGTGATGAACTGGCAGACATGGTGTACCCCACCTTTGCCCAGGGTCAATTGGCTAGGCTCTAGCCTCCCTGCGACCCTGATAGGATCAAACAGTTCAGTAAATGGGTGCATGGATGATTTTATAACCACATCCTGATGATACTTATCCAGATCCAGGTGGGTTTAGAAAACTCATGATGCTCTTTCTTAAGGTAGCTTCAGGAACAGGTGTATTTATACTTCACATGACACAGGCGAATATACATCGAATAAATATCCATAATCCCAATTAATGGAATACATTTCAATTTGAAATTATAATACTACAGAAATGTGCATACCTCTCATTTTCTTCTTTATTTCTCTTAAGATAATTATCCACAAAAGCATTTTTCCCATTAACAGTTTTACAGAGTGGTAATTAATTCTAGAGCGGTCTGTATATTTATATGTAAATAACTTGTTTTACTGATTTATCCACTTCCCTTTTAAAATAATGATGCTGTCTATAATTTATGACTGCTAGCATTTATTTAACGATAACAGCATTAATGGTCGGGGGAACTGACCCCATAACCTTTCATGCTTAGTTTATAACCTTAGACACCGCTGCAGTTTGGTGTTAATGCAGCCTTCACTACTTTTAAACTTCAGCCTGGATTACAAGAAGCATATAAATAAATAAACTACATTTAGCCCATAATTATATAACTACATGGCGTATACTACACCTCTACACACCATCTGGTCTGATTTATGTTACGAGAGCTTCCATTAAAGCTGCGTGGATGGTTGCCCTCAACTCCAGTCTGTGACTTCTCCAAGCGCTATCAGGCAGGAAGCAGTTGAGATTACCCAGAAAGCCCTGCTGCTGTTGGGTGATTCATGACTAGTAAGGACCTGCGATCTGAAACCCTGGCGGCTCTGACAGCCTGTTCGGTTAGGAGTGTGATTTCTCACACCTTCCTACAATGCTCTGGGGCAGGGCTCGTATTTGGTGAGTTCAGAATGTATTTAAGTTTGTTAGCTGGTTGTTTGCTCTTGCGCCTTTTAGTTAGACAATGATGGTTCTTGGGAGCTAATTTAGCTAGCTAGTGCTAATGGTATGTGATGAACATTTGATAATGTAATGATATGATCTGGATTCAAATTGAGGGTGAGATCCAAACAATAAGGCAAATGTGATAGATCAGAGTTGCGAGGGTGGGGGAGGATGGGGAGGGATTGGGGCGATGGGCGTTTCCAATTTGCAGATTAATGAATGTTTACAGATCCTGAAAACTTAGCAAGAGTAAAGATATGTCGATGTTCCTTGGTCATAATTTACACCTTGATTTAATGATTTAAAATGTCATACTCAGAAAAACAAAAATGTTTTTTTTTTTTTCCTGGTTCAAAAAGTGAGATCAGGGTCATGGGTTGCTAAGTCTGTGACCTCCAGAGCATCTGTTAACCAGACTGGCCCGGAGCGTGGATGCGCGTCACGTCCTCAAGTGCTTAATGGTTTAATTGGCATCGTTATGGGCGGAGAGCAGACAGCCTCGACACTCGCAGATAAGTGTAACCCAAGGCAAAGTCACAAGGGCACACACTTCCACACATAAAGCGACACAAGCACTGTGTTCTCACGAAAGCGGGACTGTTTAAAGATGGACAGTACTGCTATGGAGAAATAATAATAATAACAATAATAAAAAGTCGGAGAGTTCTCTGTGTTGACTGTGAAGTGGGAGTTACAGCCCACGCCGGGTCATAAAGGTGTTAACCGTTTAGAAATGAAGCTGACTAGGAGAGAGTGTGAATGTGAGATAGAGAACTTCAATTGTGTTGTGTGTGTGTAGCGAATTAACTCTCAGGGCACCCTGGACATGGAAAACCCAATCATTATTTCATTACGTGGTGGAAGGAAGCGGGCCAGGCTGCTGCACACTAATTACCCTCCACCAGAGGGGCCAGCAGAGATGGTGGTTGGGGGAGAGACATGAAGCACAGCTGCCCAGCGCCAAGGCCTCCAGGCTGTGCACGGATATGGGCACAGGGCCGCCTGGAACTCCGGAGCCTGGCAGCGGGCAGGGGATTTGGAATCAGTGAGCCAAAATAAGGGAACTTGTGAGGACCAAAGCATCTTGGGGCTGAAGCAAATAAATATATAAATAAATACAATCTAATCTATATTGTCAGGGGTTGTGGAGGGTGTTCAAAACAGGTAGGAATGCAGCATGCAATATCATCCCGCTGCATGTAAAACAAGTCAGGCTTATACTGTGTTACAACATTAATCTTAATGATTTAAAAATAATGAACAATTATTCACCAAAGGTGAGGTGGACGTCACTGAATCGCCCTGAGACAGAATGTTAATTCAGTGACAGCCACCAAGCCTGGCGCGAATAATTGTTTTAGTATATACTACAGGGAAACAAATAAACACGTTAAAAAAGTTATGGTTTATTTTACCTTTATTTATTTTTTAAATCATGACAGATGCATGTTCTCCAAGCGTACAAACGAGCAGGTGCATAAAAGCTGTGTAAAGTCATCTCTATTCAAGAGTTTAGTACACACTGCATGGCAACAAAAAAAAACCTAAAATGATAATTTTTTATAGTCCCCATCAATATATATATATTAATCAATACAGAGGCAGGTCAGGTGAGCAGAAGTAAACGCTGCGAAGCAAACACAGTCTGTTCAGCGTGCTAGTTCTCTGAAATGTAAGTAAACGGTGTTCTGTAAAAGTGCTTTAGTATACACTACTTGGAAACAAGAAAAACAAACTAAAACTCGATTTTTACTGTTATGCCCCTGCTCCAAGTGACCATTACAAACTTTTAAACAACTGTCATTTTTATTGTAGCGTTTGATTTGATGTTTTTAATCCCAAGGGGGTGGACCAATCAGATCGCGCCGTTCTCATATAATATATACCAATAAGGTCTACTAGTCTCCATCATCTTTTAAAAACATAAAAACAACCTGAATGGCTTCCAGAAAGTAAAATGCTAGGTTAATTTGAAGCCAGTTTTATATATAATATATAATATTAATATATAAAATTATAATATTTATATATTATAAATAAATAACCAAATGACCCTTACTACACCCGGCAGCATGCTGACAAGATTAAATTTTACACTGTAGAGTCTCACTGCTATTATAGAACCAAGAGACAAACAAGATTTAGGAATAATTAGCAAATGGATAAATTAGTAGGGGGAAAAAGTTAGTTTGTCCTTTAGCGTTGTACACTGTGTGAGTAGATTGGTGCTCATTTACCATTATCTGCTGGTGACGTTGAGGATTTTTACGAGGAAATGAGGTCTAAGAGGTTACAGCACGGCCAGTTGAGTTTATTTCATGGTTTTAGATGATGCTAGAAACTCAAGTCTGACAATTACTGTTGCAACTTACACTACTGTGGAAACTACAGCGGCGCTTCCTGTGCACAAAGCGAAGCTCTGTACTTTAGAGAATCTATCCAACCTGAATTTTCATGGCTATTACAACCGTACGTGTCATTATAGGAAAGTGAAAGTTGTGGGTTTATACGTTAATGTTACGAAGAGAAGTTGCAGCTGATGGACTCACACAGACACAAGAGATAAGCAAGGAGCTCACATTCCTCAGCTTGTTGTTTTGTTTGCCAGCTTGTTGTTTTCTGCTTGTCACTCATATACAGGGTGGTCACAGACAATCAACAGGTGATGTCTGTTCTTCACACTGTGATTGCTTGGTGCATTTATGCTGGCCATGAAAGCTCTGAAAATTTTCTTTTTCAATTTCCAAAGAACTGCTTCTCTGCTGCCAAATATTTTTTGTGTGTAAAATAATAATAACAACTGTGGAAGTGTTCCTGAGCCTATGCAGTGACTGAATCATGCCTGTTTTTAATGTAGTGCCACACGTGGACATACATTTCCGGTGTTTCTCCAGATTTAACATTTTTTTGAAACAATTATGTGCGAAGATGTAATGATGTCAATTAATGTGAAATTGTTCCACAATTTGTAGACACGGGTGGCACGGTGGCGTAG
>JAOUQZ010000039.1:26795391-26819984 GCA_028564935.1 Neosilurus hyrtlii
GATGTAATGATGTCAATTAATGTGAAATTGTTCCACAATTTGTAGACACGGGTGGCACGGTGGCGTAGTGGTTAGCAGGTCCGCCTCAAAGCAAGAAGGTCCTGGGTTCGGTTCCCGGGCTCAGTTTCTGTGTGTAGTTTGCATATTCTCCCTGTGCTTTCGTGGGTTTCTTCTGGGTACTCTGGTTTCCTCCCACAGTTCAAAAGACGTGCACAGTAGGCTAAATGGCGGTTCCAAATCACCCCTAGGTGTGAGTGTGAGTATAAATGGTTGTGTGGGTGTTGGTCCTATGATGGCCTGGTGAGCTGTTCAGAGTGTACCCCGCCCTCACCCAGAGTCAGCTGAGTTGGGCACCAGCCTCCCCGCGACCCAAATTAGGATTAAGTGGCTTAGAAAAACCAATGAATAAATTAGTAGTTGCAGTTTTTACAGATTGGTAAATTTCTGTCCATAGCATTTTATATCCAGTCGTGTAACTGATCTGTTTCCAATTTACCAAACAATTAGAAAATATTTCTTTTTAGTACCACTTACCTTTCCAGCCTTTTGTTTCCTCCATTTCAACCTTTTTTGAGACGTGCTGCTGACATCCAATTATAAATAATCTAATATTTTTGATGACCATATCTCACTTTTACCATTTAATGTTTAAATCTGTGTTCTACTGTGAATAAAATATGGGTTTTACAAAGTTTACAAAACATTCCATTGCTTTTACTTACATCTTACTTGGCCTCCCAAGACTGCTGGAATTCAATTCGATTTTATTTATTCTGTACAGCGCTTTTACAATTTTCGTTCAGAATTGCCATTGTATAAAGGCATTACAAAAATATGCAAACTACTTTTAACCAGCAAGAATCTGCAAACCAGACTGAAATATTGCTGAAAGAAATAAAGAGACGAGCCACAAAACACAAAAGTTTTAAAACCAAGACAAACCTTGACCATACTGTAGAGAAATAAAGGATCTGCTCCCGATCCAAAACATAGAAGCTCATCAGTCAAGCACGGAGGAGGCATCCTCATGGCTTGGGCTTGCATGGCTGCTTCTGGAACCTTGTTCGCTAATCATTAATGGTGATGTAACTCATGATGGTAGCAGCTGAATGAATTTAGAAGTCTACAGAAACATTGTCTGCCAATTTACAGAGAAAAGTGTCTAATCTAATTGCGAGGAACTTCATCATGTAGCATGACATCGAGCCAAAACACACTGCCAACCCAACAAAGGACTTCATCGGGAGGGGTGCGTGTGTCTGTGTGTCTGTGTGTGTGGTTTTAAACACGCCAAGTCAATCAGCACACTTTAACCCTATTGAGCAGCTTGTGAAGAGGAGACTGAAGGGAGAAACGCCCCAAACTAATAACAATGGAAAGAATTGCTGCAGTTATTGCAAGCAAGGCCTAAAAAACCCCAAAAAGTGTTAGCTGCTGTCCGGGGTTCGAGTCCCGGGCTCGGCTTGGGCGTTTCTGTGTGGAGTTTACATGTTCTCCCCATGCTTGTTTCCTCTGGGTACTCCTGTTTCCTCCCACAATCCAAAGTCATGCACATTAGGCTAAATTGACTGTTCCAAACTGACCCCAGGTGTGAATGTGTGGGCGTTGGCCTGCAGAGGTCCGGCGAGCTGTTCAGAGTGTACCCCGCCTTCGCCTAGTGTTGCCTGAGATGGATGGTAGGATGGTTAGGTGAAGGAATGAATCTGTTCCAGTACTTTTGCTCGCCTAACACTGGGGGGTCTGCTATCAAAGGTAGGTTGTTCTGAGATGTTTAAAATGTTGCAAGGAAAGTATTAGGAAACGTAGCCTGAAATTCTGACCTAATGCCTTGAATTTCCATAGAGAACTGCGTGTATGTTTATGTGTGTGTGTGTGTGTGTGTATGTGTGTGTGAGTGTGTGTGTGTATATATATATATATATATATGAAAAAGCAACACATAACATCATGTGACATACCTTGCTGTTGGGACGTTCGAGTGGAGGAGCTGGCCTCGGCTGGGGAAGAGCTCTTGGAGCGCGCGCTGAAGGGCGATTGTCTAAAGCGGTCGTCGAGAAAAGGGCTGGAAGAAAATGTGATGCAAGAACTGTCACCCTGTTTTCATTTTGGGGCGGGGAACAGGAAAACAGTAGCGGCGGGTATGGGTGTCAGTGCTCACCTGGTCATGCCGAACGATGTGCTGTCTTTATTTTCGTTAGCTTTGCTTACTTTTTCTGCAAAACAAAAACACACCGGGGCGCTCGAGTTAAGCTGGTGTGGTTTTAAAGAGCAGGCCTGTCTTATTCTTCATTCTAACCCAGCGCAAATGGGCCATCCCCTGCATTTTTTTTTCACACGGCCTCGTGTGTTTTGAGATAAAGCGTAATTGTGCGCGCTATTTACTCTAGCCTGTGAGAGTTTAAACATAAAGTGCTAAAGAAAGTGCAGTGTTAGTGTATAAGCCCTGGAAGGCCCGAGGTTATTATCTGGTTATTTATTTTTAAGCACATTATTCAGTAATTACAGTAAAACTAAGAGTAAATAGTGTGCAGGAATAGAAATCCCGATTTTCCCAACACAGCTTTGCAGTTTGGATTTGTGTGCTAAATGTTTAGAGTCAGAGTTTAGTCCGTTCTCTGGATCTTTATGTCTGCTAAATAAACCCAGAATAAAACATATTCCGTATTCCAGACTGGCTCAATCTGGGCTCCATTGTTTTTTTTTTTTTTTAAACACACTGGAGACGTACCCGTATCTACGATAACACCCAAAGCATCATGGGAGTTGGGAATGTTGTGAATTTTGTCAACCATGAAAGAAGCATCACTCAGCTACTGGTATATATCTTAATTCTATAGAAGGAGGCTGTGACTACCCCCCCCCCCTCCTCCTCCTGCAGGGTGACGGTAATGACCCTGCTCTCTGGGTGACACTTCCTAGACTCCTTCTCTTGAACACTTGGTGTCACATGACACACAGAGGACACAAGGGTTCTCTGGGTTGCCATGACGATGCCGCAAGAGATGCAGAGAGGAGAGGGGGAGAGAGGGGCAGTGAGAGCCAGAGAGACAGAGGTATGCAAAAGGAAGCATGTGAGAGTGAGAAGGTTTTACGCCAGAACGCTTGACAATGAGACAAATGGAGCGGCGGGCTTTAACGGACTGGGCACACACACACACACACACACACACACTTCACAGAATCAGGTTTGGAGAATGCAAATAGCGTGTGTGTGTGTGTGTGTGTGTGTACTGGGAAAAAAGTGATGGTGGAGGATTTTTCTCAAGCTTCAGAGGTGCTACATGGAATTTAAACCGAGAGCCGTAACTGGCAAAGCGAGTCGCGGGGGCAGCTCTGCCTTGACTAATCCTCTCTCTGCTCTCGAGTGAAAAGCATGCATCTTTTAACACCACACACACATACCCTGCAGCCCAGGCTACAAAAAGAGAACAGAACCCAAAGAGTATACACACACACACACACACACACACACACACACACACACACACACTAAACAAGCGGCGAAAAGGACGCTAGGCATGCCCTCTGCTTGCTCCTCTTTCACTCACCAGACAGTTTGAAGAGCAGCTCAGAGGCCATTTTGACCGATATGTCCTGGGAGAAGAGGTCTTTGTTGGGGCAGGGCAGAGGCTCTGGAAGGCCAGCGATTGGCTCCTTCTTCTCGCATGCCCCTAAAGTGCTGAAGCCTAGCAGGTGAGAAGGGGGCGGGGCCACTTCTGAGGGTGGGTCCACCTCCATGGGCTCCGCCTTTACCGTCACTTTCTGGAGACAGGGGTCTTTGCTGTTCTCTGGAAGAGACCAAAGAGGACAAGATAACAGTTATTCAAAAAATCTTTCTCAAAATCTCATTTTCTGAACCATTTAATCGTACTAGGGTTGTTGGGCGGCTGGAGCCTATCTTAGCCGACATTGGATAGAGGCAGGGTGCACTCTGAACAGCTTGCCAGACCATCACAGGGCCAACACACACACACGACCATTAAAACTCAAACCTAGGGGCAGTATGGAACAGCCAGTTAGCCTTATGTGCACATTGGTTGGACTCTAGGAGGAAACCAGAGTACCCAGAGGAAACCCAAGGAAGCACAGGGAGAACACTCAAACTCAACACAGTAATGCCCAAACCCAGGACCTTCTTGCTGTAAGGCGGACGTTCTAACCGCTACACCGCACTGCAGTGAGATCACAGAGTGTACGGGTCATGTGTCACACTGGCGAATCATTGTGACAGAGAGACAGACAAAGAGACAGAGGGACATGAAGTCTGGTCACCATAAGAGCATCACTAAGTGGTCTATCACATTACATGGGACATCCCACAATAAATCTGCCGTCACACACTTGGCGGAAAGTACAGTACTAACCAGCATCTTCCACATACGGCACAGGTGCCTATGATTGGCCAGTGTCCCTGTGAATGACAGTATACCCCTCCCACCTACAGAACACAGTTCTCCTGGACTCTGGGCCAGGGACAGCTATTATATTATCAGTACCGTGTTATTGCATGAACATAATCATCTTCCATTTCGACTAATAACGCAATCTGCATGGGGTTCCATGGTCCATATCTCACAGCATTGCTCCAGATAAACACCAGGCTTCAGTCCAATGAATCACCAAGTGAACATCACGACGTCGTGTGGATCCGCTGAGTGACGATCATTAAACCTTCAGCGGAGCCCGGACTTCACCCAATCCATGTGACGCGGGGATCTGACTCCACACAGCTACGCTAAAGAGGAGCCGGAAATCTGTCACAATGAGTCGGAGCTGTCCTCGTGTCTCTCTGATGAGGAAAACAAAAAAAACCTGGAGGTGTCCGTTGTGCTGCCATGAAAAGGAACAATTCATCTGTGTTCCTGAAGGAGGCAGACAATGTGTAATTATCTTGTCTCTGCATACAGGATATGGAAGATGAACGGAGCTCTGTACGTGTCTTTTTATACTGGCCAACACTAACATAGACAAACTCCTGGTCTGGATGAGAAAGGTAGTCTGCAGTAGTTCTTCGGACCGTATGTCTGCTGAAAAGTAATATGGGTCTCCATGGACACTATCATCAAAAATAAGTAAGAATGTTAAAGGTGCCTATTTATTTACCAGGTACATCAAATAAACATGAAATACAGTGTTCTCTCGGGGAAATAAAATGCTACCGGCTAAGACTTCACTCTGAAACCAGTTGCTTACTCCTGAACTACTTGCGTAGTGGTTAGTGTGTCCAGCTCATAGCAGGGAGGTCCTGGATTTGAGTCTTGGGCACGGAGAGGGTGTATCTGTGTGGAGTTTGCATGTTGTCCCTGTGCTTGTGTGGGTTTCCTCAGAGTACTCCGGTTTCCTCCCACAGTCCAAAGACATGCACACTAGCCTAACTCGCTGTTCCACGTTGCTCCTAAGTGTGAGTGAGAATGGTTGCGTGTGTTTGCCCTGCGATGGTCTGCTGAGCTGTTCAGGGTGCTCCCCGAGTCAGCTGAGATAGGCTCTAGCCTCCGTAGAGGGATTAAAAGGTTCGGCAAATGAATAAACGGATGGATATTTTGCCAAAATTGTAAACACCATGGCTATTTTTGGTAGATAGTCGACGGTGAGATCCTAAACAGTACACTGTACATCTCCCCCTTTAAATATGTGAATAATCCAGACAGCCCTTGCACATGATATGAAATAAACAGCCTTCATGCTGAGTGGAGTTTCAATCACCTCGGTAGCTAGAATGGTCTCAGGTCCACTTAAGCTAAAAAGAAAAAGAAGAAGAAAAAAAAGAGGAAGGAAACAGATGCCAATACTATAAAAAGCACATAAACAGCTCCACCGCTTCAGCAGGTGTCTTAATGAAAAAGTGCTCTCTTCAACAGGCCTGATATAGGAAAATAAAAAGGTCTGCGATAGCCCTGAGCACGAGATGGGGAGAGAGAGAGAGTGAGAGAGAGACGGAGAGAGGGGGGGGGGTGGACGGAAAACAGCGTCCCTTCCAGAGTTTTTCATAGCGTGCTGCAACCTTTCCCCTGTTCCTTCTTATCAGATTGGTTCAAAAGGTTAGACAAACAGCCAGCTATAAATAGGGATGAGGGTAGATGCCATCTGCGTTCAGCTCTGCACTGGTGGGCGGAGCTAACAGGCACTGACTATGATCTCCGCCCACTCAGTGCAGCAGAGTGTTGATGGGGCGGAGTTTGGGCCTGTGCCCCTGCATTTATGTCTGGATCTGACCTAGATAGTGTGTGTGCGCATGTGTGTGTGTAGTGTGTATGTGTGTCCAGGTGTCGGGCTCTGGAGGAGGCAGTGCCACACGGACAACCAGCAGCCTGCTAATCCCTTAATAAGGGGCCTGGAGCCAGCACAAGGGCTGGGGTCACACAAGGGACACACACTTCTCTCTCTTTCTCTCTCTCCTGCTCACACACACACACACACACCACACACAAAGGTATGTACTTTATCTTCAGCCTCCCCTAATTTTGTAAGTAACTGATTTCTCTCTCACACACACACAAGCTTTGCAGAACAAAGAACAAAGTCTTCCCATAACGCGCACTTTGTAATGTCCACACACTTGCCCTTAATGTACACAGTTCAAGAGTTCACAGGTGCATGGCACACACACACACACACACACACACAGAAAATTATATTCATAAAGTGTCCATACTGTATAGGATTATGTTAGAGACAAGTGTTCATAAATACACATACTGTGTTTACTACTACTACTATTATTATTAATATTATTATTAATAATATTATTATTGTTATTATATTATATGTGGTTTTTCACTGCTGCTGCACAACTGAAAGATACCAACCAGAATTTTATGCAAAGTTCCTGAGATACTGTGTTAAATAAAGAAAAAATGCCACACCTTAGACTGCAGTGACCTTGACCTTTGACCTCCAAAATCTAATCAGTTCAACCTAGACTCAAGGTGAGCATTTGTGCAAGGTTTGAAGGAAATCCTATAACATGTTCTGAATAAATTGTGTTCAAAACAATGGATGGACAGACAACCTGAAAATATTATGCCTCCATGTATCACTGCCGCACCCCCCCCCCGACACACACAAGCATGCAAAAAGACATGCAAAAATATTCAAACACACACACGCATACAAATCTCAAAAAGATACACATACAGTGCCAATATAATATGCTAACCCTATTTCCAGAAATATTAGATATACAAGATATTTTCCAAAATGCAATAAGAACTAAAATCTTTATTCATTTACGTGAACCTTTATTTAAATGACAAAAATGCAAAGGTTGCTGTGGTTACCCTTCACTGATTGTCTTATTCGTGACACACCATCCATTTTCAGTAGGCGACAGCTCTGGACTGAAGGACAGACAAGTGAACGCATCCTGTATCTAAAAAGTCACACTGCTGTAGCTGATATAGAGGCCTGACATTACCCTGCTTAATAAGCATCGACTTCCTGGAAAAATATGTTGCCTTGATGGCAATATATAGTGTGTCTTTCTGAGAACCCAATATACACCTTTGTCAGTGGTACATTGATACACATGTAACTCACCCATGCCATGGGCACTGATGCACCCCCATACTAATAAAGATACTGGCTTTTGCACTGTTCGATGCAATCTCGATGGTTGTTTTTATTTTTGGCATGTAGAACTTGATGTCCATTTTCCCCAAAAATAAGGTGAAATGTGGACTTATCCGCTGTCTTTCTGTTTATTTAAGATACACTTGGGCCCAGAAAACTTGGCAGCATTTCTGCATTAAATTGATGTATTACTTCTTCGTTGCATAATGCAGACTCAGATTGCATTTATAGACGCAGGGGCGGCCTGCGGGAAGTGACAACTGTTTTCCGAAGTACTCCCCAGCCCATATGACTATAATTGTCACAGTAGCATAACTGTTTTTTCGGGTAGCGCTGCCTGAGAGCTGGAAGGTCACATATATGTTCAACTGTGGTATCATTAATAATTTAATCTTATTTTCACTCTGTCTCAGTTTTTGTTCAGTGTCCTTTAGACATCAAATACTAACTTTGTTTATTTTATCAAAATAGATTTAAGTTGTTCAAATATTTAAAACCTTTTACTTGTGCTTTTGTGAGATAAATAAAGATTCACACTCAGCACAAAGATCGAAGCTTAAAATTTTATTTTAATATGTTTCCCTTTAATCATTTGTGATTGGTCCAAATCACTGATGTACTGTGGCCCAAACAGTAGTCTGTATAATTGAACCCAGCTTGCGTTAATAATGTATAATTCATGTTCACAGATACCTGTATGTGAAAACACTCCTCAGCTGGAGACGTGTGGAGTTTCACATCCCGGAGTTTCAGTCTCTCGGTGTGTGTTAGGCAGCGTGCAGGCTTACACAGGTACTGATGTGTTATGTGATGAAACGATAAAACAATGTGGTGTCACATCAGCACGTCTGCTGCTCTCTTGGGTGTGTGTTGCTTATGGACACGGCGCTGCGCCAGAGTCGTGCTTTACACATTCGGCACATGCAAAGTTTTCTTATCACGCGTGGCCTTTCATGTGGTGTGGCGTAGCGCTGAAATATGAATCGTGGGGACAGGGAGACTGACACACGCAGAGAGGCAGTGGTGTGTGTGAGTGTGTGTGCGAGCAAGACTGACGAAAGAGCATGGATATAAACAAAGAGCTAGGAGTGGAAGAGGTGGGAAATAATGCTGAGGGGAAAAAAAACAGAGAAATGGACACAGAGGAGAGAAAAGAGCAGTGGGGGGCAAGAAAGATGCTGGATGTGTGTAAAGGAGAAGAGGCTCACAGAACAAGCGAAAGAGAGAGAGAGAAGAGGGAGCAGAGTTAGAGGGAAAGGCGGGGGGGGGGGGGGGGGGTTGGGGGTGCAGGGATGGACCCTGACTGACAAAACACAGGTGTGAGAAAGTAGAGACACAGGTGAGGATGAAGAGAGATGAGGGATGAATGAAAGTTGAAGATGATGAGAGAAAAGCCAGTGGTGGTTATCAAGAAAAAGAGGCAGATGGAAGACAAAGTAAGAAAAAAGATGATGTGAAAAAAACAGTCAATGGGGAGGGAGGGGAAGAGAGAGAGGAAAGAGAGAATAAGGACTATATGGGAGACAGGGAGAAAGATGAAGGAGTGAGGGAGGTGGGAGGACAGAAAGATGAAGACAGGAAGAAAGAGATGGTAAGATAGTGTGTGTGTGTGAGAGAGAGATGGAGAGTGTGTGTATGTGTGTGAGGGAAATTGAGAGAGAAGGAAAGAGAGATTCCAGAGTAAAGCCAGAGTCAGAGTTGGGGGGGGTGTAAAATGAGGAGAGAGACAAAGAGAGCGAGGGAGATGGTAGATGGATAGTGTGGAGACAAAGACACAGATGAGAACAGAGCGAGGGAAAATTGAGAGAGAAAGAAATAGAAAGCGATAAAGACGGAGATAGTGAATGTGTGTGTGTATGCGTGTGACAGTGAGAGAGAGAGTCTGTGTGTGTGTGACCGAGAGAGAGAGAGAGAGAGAGAGTGTCTGAGAAAGAGAGAGTACGAAGGAGCGAGAGAGAAAATCCAAGAGACACTGTGTGCGTGAGAGAGAAAGAGAGCGCGAGAGAGCAAGAGAGTGTGATAGAAAAAGAGACAGTATGTCTGAGAAAGAGAGAGTACGAAGGAGTGTGAGAGAGAGAAAATGCAAAAGACAGACACTGTGCGTGCGTGAGAGAGAGCAAGAGAAAGAGCAAGAGAGAGTGTGATAGAGAGAGATAGCGAGAAAGAAAGAGACAGAGTGTGTCTGAGAGAGAGAAAATGCAAAAGACAGACACTGTGTGTGTGTGTGTGAGAGAGAGAGAGTGCGATAGAAAGAGAGAGGCAAAGAGAGAGTGTGTGTGAGAGAGATAGCGAGAAAGAAAAAGAGAAAGTGTGTCTGAGAGAGAGAGAGTACAAAGGAGTGTGAAAGAGAGAAAATGCAAAAGACAGACACTGTGTGTGTGAGAGAGAGCAAGAGAAAGAGCGAGAGAGAGAGAGTGTGATAGAGAGAAAGAGCGAGAGATAAAGAGAGACAAAGAGAGAGAGTGTGCGTGTGAGAGAGTGAAAGAGTGAGAGAGAGAGAAGAGGAGCTTGTCATTCTGCAGAGTGTCTCCAGCGGGTGAAGAGTTCAGCTGCTTCAAAGCATCGCTGCTACACTGGGCACTCGCAAAAGAACCACTGCTTCGGCCACAATCTCTTCAATAATGTAGTGTATCGTGATGAAACACACACACACACACACACACACACACACACACACAGTCTGAGAGTAGTGAGTGCAGAGACTGTGTTCACCCCAGACGCAACAGCTGTACGCAGGTTACATAATAATATTATGAAATAGGATACAGCTTGTGCTACGATATTGTGTGTGTGTGTGTATATGTGTGTATGTGTGTGTGTGTGTGTGTGTGCGCACACGTACGTGCTGTGTTTTCCTGCGGCACTACAATAAAGAAATTCCAAGTCGTAACCAACACCTGCTTCATTTCCTCACTTCCTCTCAGTCCCTCAGTAACCATAACCTGCACCATCAGCTTCTTTCATCAGCCTGAAAGTAAGGGCCACAACTCACCACATCACATTCTTCATGCTGATTGGTCCACAGATTCTGTATAGTAAGTTTCTATAGTAACTGTTCATTCACAGGGACATGTCCAGTACAGCAGGGTTTATTCACCATTTAAGGAAAGAGTCTCTAGTCTCAAGCTGTAACTTTTCCTTCATGACGCCTGGATCCTGTGGATAGAGCTTTGTGTGTTGCCATGCCAACAGAATGACGGACAGCCCGTAGTACGTGTAGTACCAGATTTATTGTAAGAAATGTTACTAAATTAGAAATTGTATGTCAAAAAAAAAAAAAACTAAACAAAAACATAGACAACAAGTGGAATAAAACAGAGAGAGGAAGAGTGAGGCTAAATATTGGCACCCTACGACCCTACTGCTGGACCAATCAAATTCATTAACCACAAGTAACTGTCTTATAATGCACATAACACATGCTGGATTCCCCACCATGTATACTTCACATGTCTGAGATGTAACTATGAACTATAGAACTATAAACTGGAAGCATGGTTATGTTCACGCTTTTTCCAGGCTCCTGAATGCCGCAGTGACAAAGTATCGACCATTTGGTGCGTGTGTCCATCCTCGGCCGTGAGCTGGGAACCCCTAATTGGCTGAGCTCTCAGGGAGCGAGGGAGGAATGGCATACAATCACTTTCTTGTCACTCACATGCAACAATAACCAATCACGGGCGTCTGTGAGGAAACACATGCTTGCCTTTTCCCTCCCTGGTTGGTAACTGTCTTGTGAAAGGGAGGTAATAATTGATTCAGTGGGATTTGCCTGTGTGTATATTAGGTAGAAAACAGCAAGAAGATCCAGGGTTTGAGTCTTGGGCTGGTTGCCTTATGTAACAGGGTGCCCTCATATCTGTCTCCCTTCTAGCTCTCATTTTTTAGTTATGCTGTCGTAGTCATTCACGCCAGAGTCCCTGCTTGCAGTTAGCACTAATAAACTCTTTTTTCTTTTTAACCATTACACTGTTATGAGCATACCTAACAACCTCGCTCTCTGTATTTTTGTTGAGATACACATGCTACTTCTGAAATACCAGCGATCCTGATCCTTCTGCTCTCTGAATCCTGTGATCCGTCCTGGTGTGCTCCTACTGGTTGGGGTTCTCATCTTAGAAATCGCTCGCTGCTGCTGCTGATCAACATGGTCCTAAATTGATATAAACTCTTGTTAAATTATATGATTTAGGACTACAATTACCATTACAGTTATAAGATAACCAACTAGACATGTTAAACTATAGTGAAGTTTGTATTTTTATCTGGTTTCACCCAGATGACGATGGGTTTCCCTTTTGAGTCTGGTTCCTCTCAAGGCTTCGTTTTCATTTTGACTGTGGGAGTTTTTCTTCGTCACGGTCACACAGGCTTGCTCATTAGGGATGTATAGGGTTAATAGAGATACATGTAAAATCACGAGGTAAAATTTTTTTTACCAAATTTGTTTTTACTATATAAAGCTTCTTGCGACAATGTAGATTACAAAAAATGCTATACACAAAACTAAACTGAACGCCTCCATGTTTACCTGTTGTTAGCTAGCAAACCATGCTAAGTGATGTATACTGTATTTCCCTCCTTAGAACAGCGATCTGTATAATTTAAAGGATGTAAAAAGAGATGTCCCTACGTTGCCTGATTTAAAGCAAATGCTTAAGTAACATAAGCAACGTACGTAACGTTGAGGGGATGGAGCTGGACTCTCTGACCGTCGTGTCGGAGAGGAGAATGTTGTCCAAAATAAAGATGATATTGAACAATACCTCCCACCTTCACTACCTGCTGATCAGTCACAGGAGCACATTCAGTGAGAGACTGATACCACCTAAATGTTCCACTGAACCACACAGGAAATCATTCCTACCTGTGAACATTAAACTGTACATCTCCTCCATATAGCAACAACATCCACTGTTATACATCTACATTCTATTGTTATCATATTGATAATACTCTACATTCTACTCACTGACAGAATTCATTCTGAACCTGTTTATATAGATATTAATAACTTCTAATATATATATATATATATATATATATATATATATATATACACACACACATACACACACACATTTGTCATTTTTCTTATTGAGAATTTTTTTCTCTTATCCGTTTCTTTCCTTAGTATGGAGCAACTGTGTGCACACAACTTCCTCCGGGATCAAAAAGTATTCTGATTCTGAAGTATCCATGTTGAAACGAATGCCGAAGCTAACGCTAGCCCAAAACTAACACCTTGATTTTATTGTGAGCCTGCAACAACAAACATACAAACGACTGTGTGCACGTTGCTGCCATGCTGCATTACTGAATGTAAACAGTGCGTAAGAGAGGAGCTTTTCTAAAAATTGGAATACGCCGTAAACAGAAGTGACTCGTTCCTAGCTACAAGTAGCGCGGCGCTCAAAATGGGGCGGAGACTATCCAAGGTGCCTTTTATAAAATATCATTATGAGTTTTCAACTTGTTAAAATCGAGGAATCTGAGAAGAGACAAACAAGCATTTAAGAGGACACTGCGCCTCTGTGTGTGTGTGTGTGTGTGTGTGTGTGTGTGTGTGTGTGTGTGTGTGTCCTCATCAGTGCCCATCTGTTGAAACGCAGTCTCCGCTGGTGCAGAGGGACTAACAAGGCAGCGGTAATTAGCCGCTCTGTGCTAACGGCACCAATCAGACGGACGGAGTTGCTAACTGGTTGATAAGAGCGGCGGGGGTGGAGTAGGCTGGGGGGTTTGGGAGCGGGGTGACCTACTTTACAAAAGCCATGATGCAACTCCTTACAACGGGCAGGTATGAGCAGACACAAAGTTGCCCGTCTCGCAGCTGCTGGAGCGGACATGCGGTCTTGCTTCTCTTGTCTGACACACACACAAACACACACACACACAAACACACACACACACACACACACACACACACACACACATACACACATACACACAGGATAACCATCCTGTCGACACCATCCCTGATATCCAGGTGATAATTTCGCTTAACCATCATAAGCCTTGCTGCGTGTGCCCACACAAACACACACACGCACACACCTCGGCTGCTAAAAGCCCAAACGCCACAGAAATGGCTTGTTTACCGTCTCCTGCCATGAGTTAAGCATTTACACTGGCGGTGAATCTTGTGAAGGGTGACGCAGGGTGACAGTGGGCAAATAATCAGGATGGAGATTCAAGCACGAGATGTTAAGTGACGTATATGAGACCAGGCCTGGCATCACATTAATCTCTGACATGTCAACATTTAAAACAATTTGTATAAACGAGTTAATGCAGCACGTTGAAAAAAGAAAAGAAAAGAAAAACGATTTCCTTCGCAACTCGCAGAAAACGCAATGCAAGATAATGGATAATTAACGCTCAGTGTTACACGGATCAACTTGTAATAACGATCACGATACGGTGTTGCGGTGCGTTGTCGCTGGAAGTTGAGCGCGTAACGCCAGCTTTACCAAGCTGTCACTCATGAGCGAGCTGTGAAGCCGAGAGTTCACTTCTCTCTTGACTGGAAATAAACAAACTGCTAAATTGTTGCTACATTCTGTGTGTGTGTGTGTGTGTGTGCGTGTGTGTGAAATGCCAGCGTTCTGACCCTGTGTTTAGACACATGAGACGAGTCCATTAGATCTCACTCTCTCGCTCTCCGTGTGTTTCCGGTATACTGTAGCTTATTTACTGTTTTTTTTTTCCTGTTGCTTACTCTCTCTCCCACACTTGCCTTCTAACTTTGTGACACACACACACACACACACACACCGGAATTGTAATCCGTGGCCTGGCAGTTTGGTGTGCTGTAGCAAGAGCTGAGTCACATCGCAGCACAAAAGACGGAAGGTGCAAGAGAAGAACATCAGTAACTGGTGTGAGGGACCTCTCTCTCGCGCTCTCTCTCTCACTAACATCCACACATTCTCCATCATCCTCTGTAACATCCATCTCTCTCTCTGTCTCTCTCTCTCTCGAAACTTGTCCATGTCAACCCAAATAAAACACAAAGCTAATTTCATGACGGCGCAGGCAGAACCAAGTCTCCTACTATCGCGTACTATTTTTCCAGGCTGCTTTATTGATCGTGGCTCGTGATTGGACGACGGCGTTGGCGTTTGATGAGTGTAATTTCGAAACGATTTAAAGTAAATTCATGATCATTATTTTCAGCAGGTACTCTGAATGTTAGAGCTGTCCGGATGGTCACGAATAGCGTGTATATAATCTAGCGACCATGTCGTTAGCCTATGTCCAATCAAAGGTCCAGGTTAAAAAAAAAGAAGAAGAAAAAAAAGAAAAGAGGTCGACAGATTTTCCTATACTCAGAATAAAAAAGAACAAAATATATAATATAGAACAAAATACAAAATATATAACAATAAAAACATGAAGAACATGTTTATCCTGATGGCACTGATAATGAAGTCTAGGGGCAGTTGTTGCAGTCTGTCAATAAACCTTTAGAATATACGCTAACGCTGACGGAAATCCACACGGAGAATAAAATGTGCTGGTTGGAGGAAATGCGAAAGACTTTCAGACATCAGAAGAATTCACTCACCCGCCTATCCTTGTGTAACACTACGTACGAGACCAGAGTACACTCGGAACATGACATCGATCCATCCGAGCGGAGCAGCATGCGTGCACACACTCACACTCTGGGGGTATTTACTGCAGCTAATCCACATAGCAGCATGCTTTTAGAAGGTAGGAGGAAACCAGTGAACCCTGAGGAAACCCCCACATGGACACAGCATGCATACTCTGTCAGTGTGAAGGGTTTTCCCAAAACCCCACACACTATGGGCAACCATTCCCACTCACACTCACTCCTAGGGGCAATTTGGGACAGCCAGTTAGTCTACTGTGCATCTCTTTGAACTGTGGGAGGAAACCTTAGTACCCGGAGGAAACCCACACAGTCTCTGCCCGCGCCTGGGAATCCTTGCTGTGAGACGGATGTACTAACTACTCTGCTAGTGTGCTGCCCACCAAAATGCTTAACTACTACGATAGAAACTAAAACGTAATGAAACACAATGGAGACTGGAGCCATCACTCCGCACTAGAACCACTCCAGACTGCCAGAAGAGGCGAGCGTCTGAGATCCTGGCTCTGACCTCCAACCCTAGAGAGAATGAGGAGATGATGTAACTGTCTGCAACCTTACCACACTCCTCTGAAGAACGGGAGCGACACGCTCGGCGTCGCTGCCTCGCTGTCAGAAAACCGTCATGGGACAGAAGGCGGAGCAAGCTTTTTCCTGCCACGGAAAAGTGGGCGGGGTTGGGAGACGGAATGAACAAAACAACTTTATGCGAATGAGAAGGGAAATGATGTAATGAAGCTACCCAGTGTGCAGCCATGGAATTTATCACCAGAAAGGGTTTTCCTCCATTATAATCTTCGTGGTTAATGGATGTTAGGGTAAGTAGGTATCCCGGCAACATTGTGGTGCATCCCTACCCTTAGTTACCGGCACTGGTTTAGTGTGATATGGACACACAAACAGAACACCTGCGAAACCACACAACTTGAATGATGCCAGATGCTCTTTGCGCCCCACGTGAGTTTCCAATGAAGCTACTTGCATCCTGGGTGGAACAACCAATGTGGCTATTTACACCCAGGAGAGAACAGCACAGCAGGGCAGGAACAAGCTCCCAGGTGTCTGTAGCCAACAATGCTATTCACACCCCTGTTATAAATGATGTGTAGAATGTGATGGATGTATCGATATATAATGTTATGGCTGATGGGTGTATGTTTCATACTTATGATATGAATCAGGGTCCTCATCTACTGTACCACATAAAGAGCAAAACCTGACCATGTCCCTACATCAAAACGTGACGTTTCACAACAGGTTTAGGTTTTTTTGTGGAGCCAGGAAGCAGAGACGAAGTGGTTTTAAGGGGTTGGGGTGTTAACAGCCGATTTTCTACCATCTGATTTATTTCATTACATTGCCAATAGAGACTCCTCTTATTTATTACTATCTTGCTAGAAATAAAAATGATTGCGTACAAATTACGCACGTGTACTGTGTTACGGTGCACTACATTCAGAACGAGCTGAAAACACTATTTTATTCATTTATATTATCTCCCAAACCGCTTTAACCTAATTAGGGTCGCAGGGAGGCTGTAGCCTAGCTCACCCGACTCTTTGCAAAGGCGGGATACACCCTAAATAACCCGCCAATCAATCGCAGGGCCAACACACACACACACAACCACTCATACTTACATTCACATGTAAGGGCAATTTGGAACAGCCAATTTACCTAATGTGCATGTCTTTAGACTGTTGGAGGAAACCAGTGTACCCAGAGGAAACCCACCGGAGAAACATGCAAACTCCACACAGAAACGCCCTCGCCAAGATCAGGACCTTCCTTAGACCACTGTGTCGCCCCCTGACACCACTCTATTTGGGTAAAAACAGAAGAGTCAGACGGCACGGTGGCGCAGTGGTTGGCACAGTCTCCTTACAGCAAGAAGGTCATGAGTTCGATTCCCGGGCTTGAGCATTTGTGTTTGGAGTTTGCATGTTCTCCCTGGGCTTGTGTGGGTTTCCTCCGGGTACTCCAGTTTCCTCCCACAGTCCAAAAACATGCACAGTAGGCTGACGGTTTGAAATTGCCCCTAGGTGCGGGTGTGAGTATGAATGGGTGCATGTGTACTGGCCCTGTGATGCATAACGAGCTGTTCAGGGTGAATCCTGCCTTCGCCCAGAGTTGGCTGAGATGGGCGCCAGCCTCCCAGCCACCCTGATTAGGATGAAGTGGCTCAAAAAATGAATGAATGAATGAATGAACAAAAGCATTTAGTCTATCGCAGTGCACTAAACACCCCTGACTGGCTCACTTCCATTGGTACTTTCCACGTCAATTAAACGGTGTGTCCACACCCGTGTCTATAATTTTTCAGGACTTGATTTGCCGTCTTCGAGTGTGAGAAGATATGGGTTCAGACTGTTGCCTCACACCAAGAAGGTCTGGGACATGAATCTCAACCAAGGGCCTTTTTATGTAAAGTTGGTATGATCCCTTTGTGCTTGCATTGGGTTTCCTTTGGATGCTCCAGTTTCCTCTCAACTGGATCAAATCTGCTCTAAATTGCCCATCTCTGTGAATGGGAGTGTGAAAGGGCGTCCAAGTCGGTGTTAATCCTGTGATAGACCGGTAATCTGCTCAGGGTATACCCCTGGATGGGGGCATCTTGAGTACTGACACCATAGGATGACCATAGTGCGTACCATTTTGCATGGACCCTGTGATTAAGAGCCCTGCAGCCCAGATGCTCCCAAAAAGTGTGAAAAGCCCCTTAAATGTTCACCCGAGTTCCTGTTGCTGTAAATCATGCACTCGTGTATAAAAAAACAAACAAACAAAAAAAATGGCTGTTCGGTTTCTCATCGCACGGCGTACAGTGTGAGAATATTGACTCATGACACAACACAGCCATCAAACAGGTTCTTTTTAGACTAACACTGGTGGTTTGAGATGAAAAATAAAATGGCTGTTATATAAGACTTCAAATACGCAGTGCACTGAAGGGCTGCGGGAGGGCTGGAGACTAGGTTCCTTCTATTCTACTCTACTTCTATAACGCTATAGGTGTTTCTTCTGGGTGGCACTGGATAGAAGGATCATAAATCATTACTCTCGTACAGTTATACGCTGAAACGTCTAGAAGAGAGGGAGAAGGCGTGCACTGAAAGGCTGGTCAGAATCCGATGAAGCCTGGAGTTTCGATCCCGATGTAATAACCTGGCACGTTCTGGCCCCGGTGCGTTTCTGGAGCGCCCAGACGAGGAGATATTTAAAAAGATTTACACACAGCCACAGAAATCTGAGGTCTCTGAAGATGGTGACAGATGAAGCACGAGACGGAACACCTTGCCGTCTTGAACTGCCGTCTTCTAAGGTTCAGATAAAGATTGAGCCTCTCGCCCCAAAAGAGCAATCGATTGGTTTGTTTTGGCACAGCACTGCTGGGCATGAAAAGGATATCGACTGCACAACATGAAAAGGAATTGACCCTCAGGTTTCTGTCTAAAATGCAGGAGCAACGTGAAGGAAAGGTGTTCGGGATGATGATGGTGGTGGTGGTGGCTGTAGTGGTTGGGGGGGGGAATTATTTTTTTTTTAAAAAAGGGTAGATGAAAGAACCAGAGGAATAAATAATACAAGAGCAGAATGACGAGCCAGAATTTTGCACTGATTTCCACTCGTGCTAATTAGAGCGTCCACAGCAGTCCGACGTCGCCGCCTTCCCGTTCCCACAGATCTCAGCCGGAAAACACGCTAATGATGAGCTCATGGAAGTGTCCACACCCAGTCATGTGACTCATACAGCTCCAGCTCTCAGAAACAGCCTCTACAGCAGAAAGCCGAGATTATTTCTTTATTTTTTTTCCCTCCAGTGCTAAATTCTTAAAGATGATTGGTCCAAAGATAGAATTAATGCTAGCACTACTGTTATACAGCGTTGCACATTTAAATTTAAATCTGTATTTTTAATGAAATCAGGTTTATCCCTCCATTGAAGCTAATTATAGTTTTTGCCTGATGAAATTTACATGATACCACCTTCAGTTCCTCCTGGAATTTGTGATGTCGCCATCGCGTCAATCCACGCAAATTCAACCAATCCTCATCTTAAGGAGGGGGTGGGGGGGTGTTACTGGTATCTATTAGCCTTCATAGTACAAATTGTGGTGTACGCATGGTGGAGTAGCAGTCAGCACTTCCGCCTCACAGCAAGAAGGTCCTGAATTCGGGTCCTGGGCTTGGGTTTCTTCTGCGTTCTCCGGTTTCCTCCCACAGTCCAAAGACAAACATTATGTTAACTGACTGTTCCGAATTGCCCCTTGGTGTGAGTGTGAATGGTTCTGTGAGTGTGTTGCCCTGCGATGGTCTGGTGAGGTGTTCAGGGTGTACCCTGCCTTCACCCGGTGTTGACTGAGATAGGCTCCACCCTCCCCACGACCCTTATAGGATGAAACAGTTCGGTAAAATGAGTGAGTGATTGGACAGATGGTGTTGCAGACATTTCTATACCAGCACAGTAGACAGCATTAGCCTGTTGCAATACATGATCATTTCTAGTGGAACGGGGCAGCTAGAATTTACCGTACAAACAAACCCATGGGGTGAAAAAAACTACTTCAAACATTTAAACCATGCCCTTCTTTTTTTTTCCAGCAAGGCGACGTTTAGTAGAATTTCTGGAAGGAGTCTCCAGTGTCAGCGCTTTATTAACAGCATGTTTGCACCACTAGAATGTCTTCAGGACTTTTATTTCAGCTGGTTTTAGGAAGAGTAGTTTCTAGCTATAACATGTGTGATACCATGAACTAACCGGTCTCGCTGACGTTCCAACACAAACATCAGGAGCAACAAGAGCAGGTTTCTTTATCGATCCCCATTCTTCAGCTTCATGCCCATGTTGAGAGAGAATTTCAGTATCCTGAACTAGAGCGTGCACAATAAAGCCAGACAAAAACACCACTAACCTCTTAACGTTAGCATGCAGGGCTATCGATGCTGTTCTAACTTCACTGTGAACACGAAGCTCTTACCTGAAAGTTTCATGAGCAGCTCGGACGCCACCTTGACGTTGATGTCGTGGCTGAGGATGCTGCCTTCCTGGCGTGGCCTGTTGGGCACCGCAGGGGCGTCGTGGCCCAAACTGAATGCTGGACATCTCGCTGGACTCGACGCCTCCTCCGCCTCAGGCTCCTCCTTCACGCAGAACCCAGTCTTCAGCGCCTCCTTCTGGTTGGCCGCTGCGACATAGCGATATCGGGGTGAATTAGGCATTTCGGAACCATTTTTCCTTTTCATAACACAAAAAAATAAACCTACACAAAATCTAATTTTCTCCATCCTGTGCTTTATCACTGAAGCCACGGCAATAACTGTCATGTGTTTAAAGTGCAGGACGGCTGTTTATTTGTTTATTTATCCTCTTTTTTGCGTTCAGTGCCTCAGGGGCTCGTTTTGCATTCTGGACGCACATAAAGGGAGTTCTGAGGAGGACGCTGGGAGGAAGGTGAACCGGGCAGTAACTGCAGGATTATTTTAGGAGAGACATGATTGAAGAGTTGGAGTGGCATCCTGAGACCCGACACACAGACACTTAGATCGGGAGAACATACAGGGCTGTACTGGACAACGTGGATATTACCACTTCCTGTAAGGCAGGGGTGTCCAATCTTTTTCGCAAAGGGCCGGTGTGGGTGCAGGTTTTCTTTTCAACCAAGAAGTAGCCACACCTTCCACCTGTTTCAATCACTGATTTAATTTAAAAAAAAAAGAAAAGAAAAGAAAAAAAACACTAGAATCACATTGTTCCTGTTTGAAGCCAGGTGGCAGCCGTCTTGGTGAGACCACCTTGCTTTAGGATCTCAAAATGGAGTTGTTAAAATGTTTTAAAATGAAATGTACACCTTGGATGTAAGTATTTCCATTTTCTTCACCATTTTCTATGTTATCTGAGTAAAACTTATTACACATTATAACATTAAAGTCTCACCAAGATGGCACCAGGCTGGCTTCAGGTTTTGCCACATGCAAACAATAGAATATACGATCCAGTCACTTTCTGAGATCAGTGGCTCACACAGGTGGAAGGTGTGGCTACTGGTTGGTTGAAGTGAAAACCTGCACCCACCCCGGCCCTTTGCAGATAAGTCTGAACACCCCTGCTGTAAGTGCTGGTGGAACCAACCGATGAAGCATACACTCAAACTCTGTACATAAACCAGGAACGTTTCAGACAGTTCAGAGATTGACAAAATTTCAAACCTGAGCTTTATTTGTAAGCTGGAAGTCCTCTAGCATGTTATTCATCCTGCCTCGACAACTACTTCTGACCTTACACCCTGAGTGTGCTGTTACAGGAAAATAATCAACATTTAGCTCCAGCAATAACCAACATGACACACAGTCATATTATATATATATATATATATATATATATATATATATATATATATATATATATATAAAAATCAATACTTGAAGACATTTCAAGAACACATGATAAGGATTATACGTTTGCTAAGAATCTGGTACCAAAACAGTCTTATAATATAAAACTGTCTTATAAAATTCATCTAAAAAAAATTTCATATTTATCACTAAAGTGGGAAAACACCATTCTAAAAATGCTTACAAAACTTTTAAAACAAAATGAAAGGAAAGCCTTGAAACTCTCATGTTACATTGAAAATATATATATTTTTATCAGGTGGGTTTTTACTTACATTTTTAAAGTCACAATCTGCTACAAATCTGTTTGATAGTTTGCATCAGCCAGTTTAAAAAGGATGACATTTAAAGTCTGTCTCAAGTCATGAGACTATGACATGGACACATAATTTTATATAAGGCAAGATAGTAAGGCAAAAATAACAGTATACAGATATTAAACAAACTAAACAATTATAAACTAAACTATAGCCTAATTACATCAAATAAATCTAGACACATTTTTCATCACAAAAAACGTCTGCAGTAACAAAAGCACTTTCTGTTGCGCAAAGACATACAATGTATGCAAGCTTTAATAAAACTTGGCTTTCATTCACCTTTAATGATGAAATATAATATATTAAATGGCAAGGACGGTACAGAGATTCTGACTGGTTGTCATGTGGCCAATAAACTGTGCATGGACCGGTGTGTATCGCCCTGCTAGTTAGCCTTTAGCTAGCTGCATTGTGCACTACGATTTCTAGCAGTGAGACATTCAGCATTTTCTTAAAGAGAAAAGATGTACAGAAAATATTCTAAAGAGTTCATGAAGTCCTGCGAAGTACTCACTCTCACCTTAAAGCTACATTTTGTCACAGGAAGGTAAACAAGCTGAAAGCTACCTGTTCCGAATGCATGTACAGCAGGATGCATACACTAGGTGACGCGTTTATTGTGTCCTAGCAACCCATGAGGTACAGGAAACTGAGCACAAATGCAAACAAGGAAGCATAGCATGTAGCCGGCAACATAGCAAACCAGCTAAGAAAACCAAGGCTGATGCCGTTACGGCTGCTAAGAGGTCCAACCCTCCATTGGCGAAAGGGCTAAAGTCCACTTCCTGTTTCAGAAGCAGGCAAGCCAATTGAAAAGGCCACCATTTTAAAATGCTATATAATAAACTGCTTGTTAACCTTGTTTGCTTGCTATGAACAAGACCTCGGGCTGAAATGTCTCTGTACAGACCTCATGCTCAGTTAATAAGCAGTCTTTATAAAATCAATCAATTTAATGTGTGCAATCAGCCGCTTGTTATTATTATTTTTTGTACAGCCATATGATGATGCGTCATGAAACGCACGACACCTCCAAAACGCGTACTGCTGTCAATCTCATCAGAATGATCAGGAGCCTTATTTCCATTTTATCCCTGAAGATGTGAAAAGTTTCATTCAATTCTTTTCACTCCAGGTATTGAAAACCATTTACAAAAGCCACGAAATTCTACTCGGATGGATAACTGCACACACCGAGATCTTTCATATACTTTTCATATTAGTGTATGATAAAATTCTCTGAGCACTGACAATAATACAGTCCCTGTGTATCAGACGGAGTACGTCTGCACTGCTGTCTGCGCTTCATATATCTACCAAACACTATTTGCTGAAGAAGAGCAGGAGCTTGGTGAATATCACAATGCTTTTTTAGCATAAAAAACCCATATCTTTCCCTGGCACACGAGCACAACACCCTTCTAAATGGGGCTCCTTGTTAAATCATGTCCACTTGACGTACACATCGGTGTTTATTTATCAAGCGCATGCTTATGGTTTTGCTAACTGTCAGGTGTAGCCAGGCACAAAGGCAAGCATTTGATAATGCCAGGGAATAAAGCCATCAGGTCAATTTCAGAGCGTGATTAAAATGGCGTGTGCTCAAAATGATGACGAGGTGCTCTGAGAGTAATTAAAGCGGGCCGCTTCTGGCCCCCGGGCCGCGTTACGGCCAGGTCAAATCTAACAAACTGACTGCACAGCATGTTTGTTTTGACTGTCTCTATTAAGCCTAAAGGCTGCTGAGTATGATGTGTTGTTATGCACAGTGGTGTAATGGGAAATGGAGCAGGGCTGCTTCATGGGTTAGCGTGAGGCTAATCAAGCCCTTCCTGCTCATGCTATATGCTGCAGAAGTAGGCCATTTCTAATCAAGCACAGATTAATAATTAATGTCAAGACGTGGAGCAACTTTAATAAATTGCCAAGAACAGAACAGAGACCTGCTCACACTAAACCCCGCCTTCTCCGCACCATATCTGTCCATCTTTCTCACATGCTTGCTTTGTTTTATTCCCCACCAGAGATGAGACGATTCACATGTGATCATCAATCTGATGTATGAAAGATGGAGTTCAAGTGCATGATGAATCTGCACCATGTGATGTACATCAGGTTTAATACACATAACAGCAGCAAACAGCCTAACAACAACTTTTAAGATGGAAAAAATATATAATAAAAATAAATATATAAAAAAGGCCACACCCTCTTCATTAAGACAGACACAGAGAGACCACACCTCCTTCACTGGGACAGACAGACACACAGAAGCCATCCTGCCTTCACTGAGGGAGACACACAGAGGCCACACCTTCTTTACTGAGATAGACACACCTTCACTGAGACACACAGAGGCCACACCTTCACTGAGACAGACACAGAGGCCACACCTCCTTCACTGAGATAGACACACCTTCACTGAGACACACAGAGGCCACACCTTCTTCACTGAGATAAGACACACCTTCACTGAGACACACAGAGGCCACACCTCCTTCACTGAGACAGACACAGAGGCCACACCTCCTTCACTGAGATAGACACACCTTTACTGAGACACACAGAGGCCACACCTTCACTGAGATAGACGCACCTTCACTGAGACAGACACACAGAGGCCACACCTCCTTCACTGAGACAGACACAGAGAGGCCACACCTCCTTCACTGAGACAGACACAGAGAGGCCAC
>JAOUQZ010000039.1:26820084-26832078 GCA_028564935.1 Neosilurus hyrtlii
CACCTCCTTCACTGAGACAGACACAGAGAGGCCACACCTCCTTCACTGAGACAGACACAGAGAGGCCACACCTCCTTCACTAAGACAGACACAGAGAGGCCACACCTCCTTCACTGAGACAGACACAGAGAGGCCACACCTCCTTCACTGAGACAGACACAGAGAGGCCACACCTCCTTTACTGAGACAGACACAGAGAGGCAGTGTCTTTGCTGCCTCCATCTATAAACCTTCTCTCTGGTTCCTTTCCCAGGTGAGCGGCAATGTGATCCTTCACTCCTGACATGGTTAACACTCGTCTCCCAGCAGCTATCTGATGTCCTCCTGCCCCAAACCTTGTAAATACACACTCCATTACAGCAAAGACACGTGTGTCATCCATGCTGCGTGCTCATTCAAATGGACTGATGGCTCTGATTAAAGACGACGTGACTGTAAAACGCAGTTGGACGTCGATTCAGGCCAGGTGACGTGACGTGTGTGTCCTTCATATGCAGAATTGAGTAGTGTGTATGGGGGGCACCGGAGGGGGGCGCGACTCGGGCACCGGCTGGAAATGTCACCAGTCAGGCTTCAGCGGGCGAAAGGAGCGAGGCCGGGTCAGCACCTGGAAGGGCGTCCTCTAATTAAGAGCGTGTTCGGTCACATGTCTTAACAGACAGAGACAGGGTATTACACAAACATTCCCCCAAACACACACACACACACACACACACACACCAAAACACAGGAACACTTCCTCTCGAAGGCACTCGTAAATGTACAAGTTGGAGACGCGAGTGCAGCGACAAAGTCACACCATTCCGGTGACCTTTTGGATCGTGGCTAAAAATAGGGTAAAATTTCCATTCGAATTCATGTTACAGAGGGCGCTGAATAATTTATCGGTTTGATCCGTCAGCCAGTTTGTGTTTTCTTATCCCTTTTTCCTTTAAACCCGTCAAGCACACAGCTCTCCAAAACGCATCTCACAAGCCGCGTGTGAAATGAGACGAGTCCGATCCTTCCGTCTGAAATTTAATTAAAGTTGTTCGGAGTACCTTCCTTCTTTAGAATCCTGCGACATAAAAACATTTGCTTCCTAAAACCACACCGATATCTGATCATTGACACCCCCCCCAAAAAAAATGTGACCAATCCACAAGTCTGGTGTGCCGAGTTTATAGCAGAACTAATACAGCGAACAATCATGAGCTGCTTCCGATGCACATGTGATTAACATTCGTGCATGTGCTTTAACGAGACAGGAACTCTACCGTAGTTCCACCTTAACGCAGTCCATCAATCATAAAAAGGTCCACTCATCACCATGGCAACTGCTACAGAATCTTATATCTCTATAAGTCTCTGATGATTTTCAGTCACTGTTTTTAACAATCTGGACCTTCGTCTGCAAAAAGCATTCATCGGCGACACCTCACGTCGCAGACAGGAAGTATCGCAGCGCAGGCGGTGGGGTTTGTCGAAACAGGAAAACTTGAGCCTATCCTGCATATTTCAACATCGGAGAGTGAGTTAGTGGAGAAAAATCTACAAATGAAAAAAAAAATCATCCTAATAATGTTGGCAGCACGGTTGGACGATTACATTTTAAGCCCCGCCTTTGCCAGTGTTTTTTCCCAAGAAAGAAAATAATTCAGTTTCGTTCACAAGCTACGGATTGTTTGGATCTCGCTACGACAGTCAAGTCTTTTTCTATTCTTATCATTATATCAGTGTCACATGATTAAATAGTGAATAAAAAAAGCTACAAATTTAAAAACAATAAACATAAATATATAAAATAAAATAACAGGAATATTAAAATTGTTAAATTTACTCTCTACGGTAACATCCTCTCTGTCCACTGCAGGCCTTCTCTCTCTCCCTCCCTCTCTGACTTTTTACATCTCTCTGTCTGTCTCTCTCTCCCACCCTCCCACTCTCTCTCTCTCGCACTCCATCCATCTGTCTCTCTCTCTCCCCCTCCCTCCCACACTCTCCATTCCCTCCTCTCTCCGTCTCTTTACATCTCACACTCTCCTTCCCACTCTCTGACTGTCTACCGCTCCCTCCCTCTGTCTGTTTACATCTCTCTCTGTCTCCCCCTTCCTCCCTACCTCTGTCTCACTCTCTCTCCCTCTGTCTCTCTACAACTGTCTTCCCCATCCTCCCACACTCTCCATTCCTCTCTCTCTCCATCTCTTTACATCTCACACTCTCCGTTTTCTCCTTCCCACTCTTTGACTGTCTACCGCTCCCTCCCTCTGTCTCTTTACATCTCTCTCTCTCTGCGTCTCCCCCTCCCTCCCTCTGAATCTCTACATCTTTCTTCCCCTCCCACCTGTTTCTCTATCTCTCTCTTCCTGTCAGTCTCCTCCTCCCCTCCTCTGCCTCTCTACATCTCTTTCTCCCTGTCTGTCTCCCCCCCCTCCCTGTTTCTCCCCGTCTCTTTGTCTCCCCCCCCTCCTTCCCTCTCTCTTTCTCCCTCCATCTCGCTCTCTCCCTCCCTCTTCTGCTCTCTCTCACCCCACATCTTTCCCTCTCCCTACCTTGCTCTCTCTCTCTCTCTCTCTCTCCCTCCTCATCCATCTATCTGGCAGATGCTTGTCCGATCCTCCTCACCTCTGCCACTGTCCTGACTGGCCACTATCACTCCACTTCATTAGCCCTGCACCCCTGTAACAGCGGCGTGCTCTCCGCTGCTAATGTCAGCGTGCTGGCTTCAGGGGCCAGCCACGGCTGTGTGATTCTGTTACATGCAGGTACAGGAGCTGGCAGCCACCAACAAAGCAAGACAAAGGAAGGACAACTGTTCGTCCACTGTATGTATTCTGTGTGTATATGTGTCGATAAAATCTTTAATATATGAAACTTTTCCTTAAAGAATATAATTATTCCAGTAAAAGATGGAGTTAGCACATCCGCCTCACAGCAAAAAGGCCCTCGGACTCGACGAGGGCACTTCAGTGTGGGGTTTGCGTGTTCTCCTCATGCTTGCGTGGGTTTTCTCGGGGTACTCTGGTTTCCTCTTACAGTCTAAATGGCTCCAAATTGCCTCTAGGTGTGTTGGCCCTGTGATGGCCTGGTAAGCTGTTCAGTGTTGGCCAAGAAAGGCTCCGGCCTCCCCATGACCCAACTAAGCCAAAACGGTTCGGTAAATGAGGGAGTGAGTGAGAGAGAGTAAAAGACAGACACATGAAACAATCACATGACTGAGGCGAGCATTAACCGAAGCTCTTGGCGTGTATCTTTCATTGCGCTCCTGTCACATGTTTGTCTGCCTCGATAACGGCGCAGGTGTCCCTAATAAAGCGGACAGTGAACGCGTATATCACACTGTATAACAGTGGACACTGCTTTCTCAGTCTGCTTGCACCAGAAGCCGGAGAATAAACAGACGTTTTAATCCTCTGCTTTTTGAATTTATATTTTAATCTCGACGCCAACGTGTCAGCCTTCTCTCCTCGTCCTCCGCTCCGCTCCGCTCCCCAGCCGGCATGTTGAGAAGTGAAATGAATAGGTAGCGCTAATCCGTGACTGCCTATGGAGATATTTTAATCTGGGTGGCTGCACGGCTCTGGACCCAGCGTGCAGGAGCACAGACCTGGCATGAGGCATGTTGGGAAAAAAATTGAGAAAGCTGTGGGGCCTGGTCCCGATCGCTCGAATGATGCCGCAAAGGACAAATGGAAATGAGCAGAGCGATGGGTAAACAGTGATGGAAGGCAGGCTGAGTCTGTCCACTGTAATGTTTAGGTGTGTGTGTGTGTGTGTGTGTGTGTGTGTGTGTGTGTGTGTGTGTGTGTGTGTGTGTGTGATGTAAATAATAACCACTGCTTTTGGAAATCGCATGCTGATAAAGTGATAAACTGTTCTTAAAATCGCTGTAAACGTGAACTCTAAACAAAAGTCCCACCCACCGAATAGCCGTCTAGATTGAAGCTCGATGTACAAAGTGCACATGGTAAAAAAAACTGTTTCGTTTTTAGTTTAACTAATTTTAGAGTTGAATGTGAAGCGTTCGATTTAGTGCCGCTGCACCTGTAGATGGTTCTGGTAGCATGTATGTGGGGCAGTTTGGACCTGTTGGTGGTTTGGACCCTCGCTTCAAAAACCAAATCTGCATTGTTGTCTTTCCCTAGTTGTATTACAGGAAGTGATGTCACAATCCAGCCATGTGATCTCTGCAGACTTCCTGCCATTGTGGAGGAAATGGGGGGTGAAAACGTACTTTTTGATGGAATATTTTTGTTTTATTGCAGATACTTTGAGTTCAGATCTCAACAACGTGTGTATTTCTTAAACTCGTGATCTTTGGCACGTAGATAGGTGCGAGTCTGAATGTGGAAAACACCACATGGCCAAATTTCCTGCATCGATTCTTGTTTCAGATAAAACAAAAAAATCTTGAAAGGAATGGCAGGGGGGGAGACTGGACCTCACTCATCGGGGAACATTGGACCCAGGGTCCAAAGTGTCCCAGCATATCAACTAACTTGATACTACATGAAGAAAAGGCAGGAGAAAACCCCCAAGGCGGTGATGAAAGAAGCTGTATACCGCGTGTTGGCTGGAGAGGCTTTGAGAACAGTTTCTAAGAGTAGTGGGGCTCCACGAACATCACTGAGACGCTATGTAATTGAGACAAAGACCAAAAGCCAAAGTGCCCCATGCCAGGTCCAATCTACCCCAACCATGGGCTAGTTTGGACCTTTAGAGAGTATAATCAGTTTTTGGTCTCCTGAATATCTGACCTGTATTCTAGTCAGAGTAGCACAGATTTTGTTAAGAAACAAAAAGACACAGGTGTAGGTTGTTCCTACAGCGAAAAATTGGTGAAAAACTTGGAAAAAGTCCACACTGCCCCACTTACCCCTTCCCACTGAGGAGGACGGTACAGGAAAACGTGAAACTTGTGGATCAGCTACAGATACGTTCACAAAATATATAACAGTTATGCATCGACGGCGAGGTGAACGTCACTGAATACTCCCTTCGATGTTCCACCTTTGGGGCGATTTAGCAACATCTACGGCGAATAATACTTTTAGTAGAGGGGCTTTCCGCTGTATTTGGTCCGTGGGTTATGCAAAAAAATCCCACTAGGAACAAAAATAAGGTTTATTTGTGATAACAGGGAAGTGTCGGAACTGATATCGTCTCATTATATTATATCAAACTCTATTCCAGTCATTTTTTTGTTTAAAAAAAAAAATAAATAAAGGAAAATTCCTTCATGTCACAGACAAGACAATTTGTTTTCAAGGATATCTCCAGAAATTTTAGATATATATAAGAAATATCATACATGATTGATGAAAGAAAGAGGTACAGAAATTACAACTACAAATGTAATAGAATAATAAAAGAAAAACACTATGAGAAAAGCTAAATGCTAAAATAGTGTTTATGAACTCATTATAAAAAGTTATTTCATCATAATCACAAATTGTTAGCTATTGACAAAGTTGTCCTGTCCGTTACAAACGACCATATCCTGTCCGTGATGCAACGTTTTGTTCGATTCTTTAAACAGATTATTCTTGAAAATGATAAAATATTTTTAGGCACTGAAAGAAATTCGCTGCCTGCAAAACTGCCTTCATTTTTCAGATTAAGGAACAAAGAAATGTTCGCTTATAAAAAGTGTCAAAATGTTGTCCCATCTGTGACTAACTTATTTTACAATCTCTCCCCACACATACAATTTATATAACCAAAATAAAAATAACTATGCAGACCTTTAGGTAAACATTACCTTCTTGATAAGTGAAACCTCAATACCCAATTTATTTATTTCTCAATAAAAAAAATCCTGTCGGTGACAAAAACGTGCCATGAATTACATAAGAACGTAAGAAAAAAGCTTAAGCTAGTGTGTTTTTATGAACCGTAAAACAAACACAGGGGTGTATCGGTCACATGCAGATCCCATCACATGCGCATATATTTATCGAAGGAATAAACCTGGTGATCTGAGTAAATTCTGAGCAGCGGTTGTTGCAGAATCGTAATAACGGTGTATTTTTTGCATTGTTAAAATGTTTTTTCACATTTTTTTCTATTCAAACAAATTAATATGGAATTTTAGGTCTCCATGGTGCACAATCGGACATTTACTGAAACTTGAGCTTAAATAGCATTATTAGATAGAGTCAGAACATTCCGAGAGTCAAGATGAACCATCAGTGAGCTTTGGGTTTCTAAAATAACGCCCCCCCCCCCCCCGCGCCCCGCCCCATTATTTTTGAACCCTTTTCGAGGACCATAATTTAGAGGTAAACACATTTCAGGAGAACCAGTGCTGATTTTTTCTCATTAACAGGTTGATTTACTTTCTATTTCTGTAGAATTTGGTCTCCAGGTCTATTCGTGTGCACCATGCAGCTCAAAAAAATCTCACTTTTACTTATTTTCATTAATCTTCAAGTAGCCATATATTAAGGGCTATAGGTTACACCGACATAAAGCATCACATGAAGATTCCTCATATACTCGACTGCAATGGACAAAAAAAATGTTCCACATTATTATGAACTTTGAGTTTGTTTTATCTGAAAAATGTTTTTGCTGATTGTTACTCAATTTTATATTCAATAGCAAAAACTCTCAGTTTTACATATTTCTGGCTTCACTTAAAAATATGTAAATAGTTCACTTCACATGCTGATATATCCACCTGTATTGTGTAAAATTTGATCCAGCCTGGAATCAACAGAGGATTTAAGGTTCTTGATAGTATTGGAGTCCGTTTTCTTGCTTGTGCTTAACATTGCTCTCGAGCGGCGGTCCTTAGAGGAATACTGTGGGCTACTGGCATATAACTCCTGTTTTAGAATTCCCTAAAAGTTTTCTATTGGGTTTCGATCTGGCGAAGCAGGAGACCAAGTCATCAGCCGGTTGTCTTTGAAGTTTTTCTTGGCCGGCCACTCTTTTGTGTACTTTGAAGCATGACTTGGTGCTTTATCCTGCATGAAAACAAAGTTCTTCCAGAAACTAGCAGGTTTGGACTTGTACCATGGAATAAAGATTTGCTCCAGGAACTTGGTGTAGTTTTCAGAAGTCATTTTTACACCTTATTCCACTTTAAAAGGTCCGACTATTTCCTCTGCAATGGTGGCAACCCAGATCATCACTGCTCCACCTCCTCGCTGCTCTCTTAGACGTGTTGGAGTTGCACGTCCACGGAGCACCCAGCCTCCGTCCCACCCATCAGGTCCATCCAAGGTAACTCGCATCTCATCAGTGAAAAGAACCTTGTCAAAATTTATCTTCGCATTTTCAGAAGCCCACTGAAGCCTTTTCCTGAAGCCTCACAGCTTGGCCTCAAAATTCTTAAGATTGGTTCCCCATAGAAAACTTTTTTAGGAAATCTTGAAGGATTCGTGTGTCAACAGTGAACGGGTTTCTTTAAAGACAGTCTGTGGAAAGCAATACAACTCCAAATCTATAAAAAAATTTACTTCTTTTGACTCCAGTTTGAGTTTATAAAGGCGGCTACATTTTGATATAAAGTGTCCTTTTCCAATTAAATATCATTAAAATAACTATAATAATTATTACCAATATTGATAGTGACACTTATCGTAATAATGATAATAATAATAATAATAATCAATATTTAATAACCACAACAATAATAATAATAGTCTATATTTATTAATAATAATAATAATAATAATAAGTCTAATAATAATCATAATAATCTGGAACACTCAAATTCTAATAAGATTTGTTTTGGAAAATATGGTACAAAAAAATCCAAAAACTGCCAAATAATATTGCGAATACGTATTTGCGAAGGAAAAAAATTTAAACTGAGTAACAATCAGCAAAAACATTCTTCAGACAAAGCAAACTCATATTTGCAAAACAATTTGGAACACACAGTATATGTGAAGTCTCATGATCCTGTGATCAATAGTTTATGATTTATGGAGGATCGAAAATGGTGACAAAAATCACCTGAAATTTTTTAAAAATTCTAATCGCTGTCAAGTCGCCAATAATTGTTCGATCTTGCCAAAGTTTTCAGGTTAAGCTTTTTTCATAATGTAGATTCAAGTATATATTTTTACGGTAACTCGGAGACTAGGTTGTGGAAATTTTTTCTGATGAGTTAACATGGAGTGACCCAGATGTGAATTTGAAGGTAGAGAATGTCTCACAGATCCTTTTAAACCAAAAGTCTCGAATTGTTTTGAAGCAAATATCTGCGAGTCACTTGGAAGCTGAAAGAGTCGATGACTCTTATTGGTGAACTGAGTCAAAAAATCTGATTCCCTGAAAATAAATTTAAAAAATTCTGAGTTAAAACTCTCCCAGTTCTCTGAGACAGACGTAAAACATAAAGAGAAGAGGTTTATGGGTGAGTGGAAGTCACAGGATCCTGAGGTCCTCCTTAATCACACTCAAGTCAAAGCAAAAGCAGTATAAGGACATGGTGTAACATTCCAAGCATTTAAACAATCTAACTTTAGAACAGTGAGGTGACGATGAATTCCTGGAAGGAGATCAGGAAGCTGGGAAAGAAAAAAAAAGTGGAAGGAGACTCATTTCTGCACAAGTCTTCATAATAAAAAAAATAATTCACGTATTGTGACATAATTTGAGATGTTATCATATTCGCAGTATTGTTACGCCTCATACATCAGGCCGTTCAGGGCATCGGCATCGCCTGAGTTTGTTCCCGTTCCTGCTGCTGTCCCCAACTTCAGAATCTAATACCTCAACAACCACACACGCAAACCTCTAACATGCTAAAAATTCTAGTTGATCATCCTCTATGCTTTGGCCTCCATGACAACTGTTGTTAGTTCATCTGACCTCTGACCTTGTTACGATGACTTTGGCAATATAAATTTTGTCTGGGCTATTTCTCGAGAGCTGCTGGTTGAATGAGGGGTTTCGCCGTCTCCGATGGCCATTTTTATAGCACTCATCGACTCTCAGTAAAAGCAGCTGAACCAATTCTACCATGAAATGTTAGAGAGTTTTGTACAGAATGTTTGTGCTTCGCTGTTAAATAATTCCTTTTCATAAACTCTCCGCCCCCAAATTTACTCCACCTACTGCATACTTTGGAAAATGATGAAAAAAGGGCAAGCAGCTAAAAAGGAATGAGTGGGTGGGGTTTGACTAGGGGTGTGGCTGAGGAGTGGGGGGCATGGGCGGGGAGTAGTGACATGCATTTTATCCAAAAATGAGCACAGTTTTACAGACTCAACCTCATGGGGGAGGACCATCCTCCTCTGATTGGTGGGTGTTAACCTTCATGACGTAGAGAAGTACCAAACCATTGCATCAGCATTGGACGGTGCAGGGTTCTTTTAACCAGATGTTTTGAGCTGTTGTAAACCCATGAAATTAATTAGAATTTTATAAAAATGGAATCCTTTCAGTATTTCATAATTCCAAAATCACCATGATAACTTACAAGGTAGTGATTGTTTAAATGATTTTATTGCTTCTGATACTGAATCACTTCATAGCAACAGTCAGTAATAAAGAAGTAACTGAATTCCTAAATACCATAACTGGCCAATCAGAATCAAGTATTCAAATCAATGTAATAAATCAGTATATTGTGTATTCAAGTATTTTGATGGTATTTGTGTCATAATGCTCCGTCCTACATTTTCAGAAGAACTGATCTGAAACGGGTCGCGGCACCGGACATTCCTACAGTCAACCATTTCTCTTCATATAGCACAAATGGCAACCCCGCCAGCGTGGCAGTGTTTAAGTGAATTTTATTACATTTGTGTCATTTACTTCTTTCTTTCCTCTAATTCTATTCATATCCAATTCCCACTTGTCAAGTGATGCCTCCCTATTACATACAACCAGAAAGGGGCGTAAACATGCACTCTGTGACATGTGATGCTGCCACACGCCTCTTTACGAACCACTGCGCATGCACATTTGGAAGTTGCCTAATACTCCGAGTGAAAGCGATATTTGTCCCATTTGTACGAATAAGCTCACAGACATGGATTGGCTGGTGATCGCTGGGAGTGTTTAAGGGAACGTATGCCATCCCTCCATGGATTCAGACTTGCGACCTATGGGCTGATAATCACACACCTTGTCGGTGCGCCACTCGGAAACCAAGTGTTATTTACTTTTAATGTGATTATTTACATCAAAGCTCTTGGGTGTCATGAGCACAGAAGACCATTGAAATTCTTATAATGAGAAAACAATGATGCAGATTCTATTTGAAAAAAGATTCATTCATACAGTAAGTATACATCGTACAGAGAATACGTGATGATACCTGTTGCTAGTTTTAAGATCGTGAGCCACTGGGTCAGTGTCAGGGACGCGGTGAAGCCGCAGCGGACTTCCGTCTCTTTTCAGTGAGTGGAATCATTTGACTCGGCTCACTAAAAGGAGTCGACTCCTTGGAATCGAAGTGGTTTGTTGAAGACTTGTTTAATATATTTTAGCCAGAGATGGTTTATTAATTCCATGCAAGTCCAAGAGGACACGTATGTAATTTTTAAATGGCAAAGACATCAAAAATATATTTCATTTATTTCATATTAAACTGTACCAAAAACCTGAACTGAAAGAATTCAAAGAGTCGACTCATTCACTGAAAAGAGCTGGAATTCCCATCTCCAGTCATTAGACAGTTAAAACTGGTCCTTTTTTACTGCCACACCCCCGAATAGCCGTCTGTTCAACGTGACTATCATATTTAAACTTTTATTAGGGAGTCGGCATTACATCTCGTCTTCAACTTTGTATTCATCAGAGCAGGCAGGATAACTCTCTCTCTCTCTCTCTCTCATGCACACACTCTCTGTATGCGTATACAGGGCAGCTGATTGCCTGTGACAGAAGCCACGCCCCACCTCTGCAGCACGGGACCCGGGGTACTCATGCAGTGGCCTGCATTTCAAAGCATTCTGCAGGCTTTTATCTCTGAATGACGACGGTGATCACTTCTGGATGTCTGACGCTCGTGGCAGGGTGCGTGGCAAATCAAAGCCGATCGGTCTAACAGTCTGAAAAGATCTGCAACGGCCCAAAAAAAAAAAAAATGACAGTCCAATTATGTCAGAGGTCGAGGAGAGTTCAGTGTGTGCGCGTTTTGCCCGGGGATCTAAAAACACTACCCCGCTGTCACTGGCTTCACTTTTCTCTCTGTCTGGCTCCTCCTTTCATCCCTGTGTGCTGTTTCTCTCTCTTTTTGCCGAGTCGCTCTTGTGGGAGCGTGACATCAGTAAAGAGTCGTTCGTATTCTTGTTGGTGCTTGAGGGTGCTCGAAGCAGTACACAAACGTTGTCCTGTCTCCACGGCGCACATCCGAGCGGCGTTCAGAGATATTGATGGGGCAGTAAAGCGAGATTAAATTCCCAGCCACTCACATGCCGAAACGCTGATGTACGTATCGGCTTTTATTTAACCGGTTTCCTTCTGAGAAAACGGGATTATTCATCAGCTTTCCTGCAATACATCTTCGGATTTTCATCAACAAGTGACAGAAAGACGATGACTTACTTTCAAAGAACGTTCTGCAGTGCTTTATTTAACGTTAAATGAACCACATCTTGTAATTCGGATCTCTCTCAGGTAGGATGCAAGGTATACGGGGGTGTATGGGTGGAGCCACATGCTAATCAACCTGATAAAAAAAAAACGTCTGATAACTCAGAAGTGACTGAATGAAGTTTTGAACGTGAATGAATTTTGGGTGTGGTCATTCATAGGGGGTGGGGTTAAGTTAAAATAGGGGGTTATTAAGACCAATATGGAGTACTGTGTTCAACCAATCAGCTTTCAGCAGTAGGGCTGCATATTTGATTTGATGCTGTTAGTGATAATTACACGAACAAATCTGATTGGATTTTAATGGATTTTATCTTTACACATCTTTATATTATCGGTTATCAACAACAACAAAAATGCTTGCAAATTACTGCTTATGTCTATATATATATATATATATATATATATATATATATATATATATATATATATATATATATATATATATATATA
>JAOUQZ010000039.1:26838683-26855248 GCA_028564935.1 Neosilurus hyrtlii
ACACACACACACACACACACACACACACACACACACACACACACACACACACACACACACACACACACACTGGCAGTTTGGCAGTCGATACAGTTGGGAGAAAGAGAACGTAAAGGTTTAAGATTGAACTAAACCTCAGCGAGCTTCTATTTCCACAAATATCACTAATTTAGCTGATCTGCTGAAGAGTTCTGCAGGCAGGAAGGAGTCTCCAGTGTCAGCACTTGGGCAGAGAGTCAATTCTATATAAACAACTGCTTTGAACTGCATATGCTCCACTACATTAAGTCCTCATGATGGCTTGTTCTTTATTCAGTCAAAAAGGTGATGGCTGCTGAGTGGCACATCGACAAGGTGCACAGCCATCAACCTGCAGATTGCAGGTTCGAATCCATCCAGTCAGGATTCTGTGGCTGAGAGCTAATTGACTGAGCTGTCCCGGAAAGGATGTCAGCAGTCACCAGCGGCTCATGGGAGTCTGCGAGTTCATTTATACAGAAGGGGCGGATAGCGATTTGCCCTGAATGTGCATGCACAGAAGTTCATAAAGACGCGGGTGACATCATCACATGTCACAGAGGGAGCATGTGCTTGCTTATAACTAACTTAACTGACTGAATTAGAGGGAGAAATCTACTAGTTACTAATCGCGGTCAGGGATTCTAGCCCCAGTATCACCAAGCTGCCACTGTTGGGCACTTGAGCAAGGCTTGTACCCCTCAATTGCTCAGTTGTATAAAAATAAAAGATAAATGAAAGTCACTTGGGATAAGAGCGTCTGCCAAATGCCGTAAATGTTACTTTTCCTCTAAGAGCACTCCTTTAAGTTTTTTATCTCTTACATATACACACTGTAACTCCACCGTCACCTCGGTGTACATGCGCTATTCCCTCATGGCGTATCCACAGCCTCAGGTACAGTTACTGTTATGTGTAATTATGAGTAGAGGATCTCACTGCGGCACCAGGTGCTGTTTAGAACGGCAGAATAAAGGTCTCGAGTGGTGAAAACGCTGAACTCAAATATCAGGAAAAAAAAAATTGCTGTTTACAACTGACAAAAGAGTCTCGTCTATAATATATACACAATAAGCATGCTTTAAAAACATAGCATGGATAATGTAGCAAACAGGTCCTACATGGGTACTGGTTTTAATCACCCACTGCCCATTAATACTTTATGTTCTATAGCTTGCGGACGTGACCACATTCGCGAAAAGAAAAGAAACAACCTCTCTCGTATGAAGGTTTTACGATATGGCTAGGGTTTGACCTTTGAAGGTCACTGAAGGTCAAAGGTAACCGTTTCATTAGTAAGTCCATACATGGTTACCCACTAGTGTTTTATAGTAGCTGCATATCCAATAGCACTTGTTTTTGAAGATGAAAGCACTTAAAATCTTGTGACCTTGATTTTCACCTTCCAAGGTCACTCAAGGTTAAAGGTAACTGTCTCATTAAAAAGTCCATATATGGCTTCCTATTCATGTGTTCTAGTAATAAGATATCTATCAGCAAGCGTTTTGAAATTATAAGCGCTCAGAATCCTGTGACCTTGATTTTCAATTTTCGAGGTCACTCAAGGTCAAAGGGTAACCACCTCATTACATAAGTCCATATACGGTTTTCTATTCGTGGTTCATACTAACGGCATGTCTATCAGCACTTGTTTCAAAAATACAAGGCTTTATCTGCAAAATTGAATGACCTTACTCTGACCTTGAACTTTGGCAGTGGTGGCTCATTGGTTAAGGCTATGGGCTACTGTTCAGAAGGTTAGCAGTTCAAGTCCCACTACCACCAAGCTGTCATTGTTGAGTCCCTGAGCATGGCCTTTAACCATGAGCTGCTCTTTTGTATGCATGAGATAAATGATGCCATAAATGTAAATGTGAATGTAAATGCCCTAGACATTCCACAACCAAATCGTCTCTGGGACTCAGGTAGAGGAGAGATTTATCGTAAATGCTGATTGATCTAAGAAACTTCACATTGCTCAGTCCCTGACTTTTCTATCACAGGATAATGATCTGTATTGTCTGCTTTCATATCAGTTCTGTTTGATCGAATCCAACATTAAATGATAAAGAATGTGATCACGCTGAACTGCCATAATCAGCTGTAGACTCATATCACATGCAGACTTTGTGTTATTTTCTACTTGGCTCCACGTTTCCAGTCTCCTGCTTTCCTTCTAGCTCTGATTTACTATTTTGTTGAAGGAAGAAGTCGGTCATGAATTCCAGTGTAATTCCTAGCAGAAAAAAACAACACTGCTCTAATTCTGGCTGAAATACAGCACGAGCCTGAAAGACTGTTTCAGAAACACGATATGCAGCAAAACAAAAACACAAACAAGGGCTGTGCTCTAATAGGAAAATAATCAACTCCACAGTGGGAACTCTGCCTCATCTCCCTTCACTTCATCACTGATTATGTTCCTATAACAGCACATCCTGGGTGTCTTTTCCTTTTATACCATAGCTAAGTGCCAAACCCAATTTATTATTCAGTACAGAAGGCACCGGGTTATTTCAAACCCTTTTTTACTATTGTAAAACAAGTAATTTCTCACATTAGACCAGCTATTTATGTATTTATTTGTTTGGTTCACAAGGATCTTGGACAGTTAGCCCTGAAAGGCTAATTTTCATGGGTTACAAAAAAGTAGCTTAAAAAAGACTACAGTCACAGAAAAAAAATAGAATTCATTATAGAAATACAACATAACATGCTGTACACTATTTGAGATATCTCAGCATAAAAAAACATTATGCCGAGTGGATAATACTAGAATCAAAACAACGCAGTTTGTTACCGTCACTTGGACCACGCGGCGTGACCACACACACACACACACACACACACGCATATATATATATATATATAAATAAAAGTAAGTAATATAAATCTTGTTTGAGATTGTTTTTCTTGTGCTTCAGTGTAGTTTATACTAAAACACCTCAACAGAGCGCAGTTTACTTGATTGGCGAGCTGTTCAGGGTGAACCCTGCCGTCACGTAGAGTCAGCTGAGATGCCACCAGCATACACCAGCAACCCGCGACCCTAGTAGGAATAAACATCGCCCTTACACGGCTCTACACAAGCTCGCGCATGTGCATGGGGTTCACCTGTTACTGTAACAATTTACAAAAACCTAATCTTGGTGTGTTTTTTTGCTTCTTTTTCCGTGTAGTATATACTAAAACAAGTAGGTGCCTAGGGGCGGTATGGTGGTGTAGTGGTTAGCACATCCGCCTCACAGTAAGAAGGTCCTGGATTCGAGTCCTGGGCTGTGTATGGAGTTTGCATGTTCTCCCCTATGCTCGCCTGGGTTTCCTCCGGGTACTCCGGTTTCCTCCCACGGTGCACATCAGGTTAACCGGCTGTTTGAAATTGCCCCTAGGTGTGAGTGTGAACATGTTGGCCCTGTGATGGACCAGCTAGGTGTTTAGGGTGCACCCCGTCTTCACCAAGAATCGGCTGACATAGGCTCCAACCTCCCAGCGACCCTAGAAGGATTAAGCGTTTCAGCAAATGAGATGAGATGAGATGAATGGTGTACTTCAGCCTTGATGGTCCGTCTCAGGGACTATTCAGAGACATCCACCTCACGTTTCGCACAAAATTATTAATCGTAAATTAAAACCGGTAAAATTATACACGAAAAGTACGTTAAATACATAATGGATATTATATATAAGCAGTATAAACTTCTTTTCTATCACAAACTGCATATAAAATAATACAATATAATTTGTGTTACACACAAAGCGAACAGCTGGGTACAAAGTGCTGACACTGGAGACTCCTTCCCTAAATATAACGGTGCTATTATAGTGCTTCATTAGAGAAACCTATCACAGCCGAACTTTCTGACCAATCAGATTTAAGAATTCAGCAGCGCTGAGAGAGGATTCATCAGTGAGGCACTGTTGACATCACATCTGACGCAGAGAGAGGATCTCCAAATGATGAAAGACCGAAAGTGTAAAATTAAGTCAGTTTACATTTTTATTTTGACTTCCCAGGAATGCAGCTGAATATATGAATAAAGTCTGACGTGTAAAAGATGAGCAGCGTTCGTAATCTGCTCAAACAGGTCAAGGTGTTCGAATACCTTTATAATTTATGTACAGGTTATTTTATGCAAACAAGGACGTCTTTCGCCAAATCGCCTGCTGTCAGCCGTCATTACCGCGCATTAAAAGAATTGTTTACATGCATCAGCCACAGTGGGGACAAGCTGTTACCTGCTTGGCTGCTGGGTTTGGCACGTCCCTTGGGGGCAGCGGGCAGCAGAAGCTCCATGCTCTGGTTGGGCGTCGGGGCCTTGTGGTTCCTGTCTAGCTGCGGTTTAGAGTCCTCGTTGTTGGCCGTCGCCAGCTGCGGCTCTTTTTTATCGGCCAGCATGTTGCCGGCGGCCCGAGCCGCCACTTCTTTAAGCAGCGCTGCAGATGAGGTCATGGAGACGAGAGAGAGAAAGGGGGCAGGCGACGGCTGCTGCTGCTGCTGGCTTCGCTCTGACACTTTCTTGGAGAGTGCGGCGAGCGTAGAGCTGGCAGACTGCGAGCTGAAGGGCGAAGCGAAGGAGTCAAAGCGCACAGAGTCGTCCGAGCGCCCTCCGAGTGGCGGCACCGAGGAGGATGAGGACGATGATGAAGAAGAGGAGGTTACTGAAGAGGAAGATGAGGAGGAAGATGAAGAGGTGGAGTTCTTGTCCTGGAGCACGGCGTTGGCCGCTGCTTTCAGTTTCTGAATGGCCGAATCGGGAGACAAGCTTCCAGCCGGCGGCCATTTGTCTGCCATTCCGACCCAAACGAAGCTAGTGCTGCCCGAGCTGGTGGGCTCGGCCGGTCCGAAAGGGTCCCCAGGCTCTTGCTTCACCACAGGCGCCGAGGCAGGCGAAGTGGAGGCGGAGTTACTGCTGTTGGCGAGTCTGCGTGCAAGGGCGCTCAGTTGTTGGGCGTGATGAGAGGTCGGAGACAGCGCCAGGCCTGCAGGCGGAGACTCCGCCCCTCGGCCCAGTCCTCGCCCAATCAACTCTCCTGATTCCGGCTTCACCGAGCCGGACTCCAGAAGTCTGCGCAGGTTGCTGCTAAGTGGTTTGGAGAGTCCGTGAGCCGAGTCCCCGTACAACGATGACACTATGGATGACAGCGACACAGAGGACACCAGAGACATGTCCTGTGTGGACAAGGTGCGAGCATCAAGCCCCAGCATCTCCAACGAGACCCGCTGTGCAGGCGTAGCGCAGCCTGGTGGGCTCCTGGCCAAGGTGGCGCGATCCGGCTGTGCCCCGTCCTGCGGAGACACCCGCAGGTCATCCTGCGCATCGCCGTAGGACGATGTAGAAGGGCTGTCGGAATTGTTCCCAAACCAGCCGTCCTCCACCACCGAGCTGCCTGTTAGTGCCCCGTCCTCAGCCGGCTCTGCATCTGCAAGACAGCAGAACACAACTTTTACACAAGCTGCAGAAATGAAGTGTGTAACCCTTACTGAACCCAAGACAGCAAAAGAATTTTAAAAAATGAAAACATTTCACTGCCACTGAATAACCCCCGTGATTTTTATTTCACTTAAAAAGCTGCAATCGTGCTATTTTCCCACTATTAAATGTATTTCATCTCCTTCGTCAGTGCGATAAAAGATTTTCCCTCAAATCAGCCATTTGACCTTATCCAGGTGGCACGTTCTCATCCAGGTTACCGTCACTGGTTTGAGCGTGCACCAAAAAGAGTGACGGCGAAAACTCATCAATGCGCATTTCACCACGCCACAACGACTCGCTTCTTGTCCTTTTCTCTTTTATTCCCTTTTTTAACCATTTTTTTTTCTTCCCAGGGTCTAAAGGAGCCTGGTGGAGGGGTTACCATGGCGACGGGCTCTTCGGGGAGGCTAGACAGCAAAGATTAGGGTAATGGAGGTTACAGAACCGCATTAATATTCATGAGGCTGCAGATACCACCAGGGAGCCAATAAGGATAGGGTTAAGGTCACCAAAGGTCATTAATATACACTTCATGTATCAATATTCATAAGCAAAACATTACAGCTTGCCAGACAAGGGCGAACAAAAGAAAGTGAATATTCCTGATACATATTAACAAAGCCTTGTCGGGAACATGTCAAGAAAACACAACAGCCAGAGCCCTGTATGTGAAACACGTCAAAACTCACTGTGTCATCGCCGTTTCCCCTCCCCCCGTCCCCCCCTTTTTTACTTCACTCATTCCTTCCCAGAGTGTACAGTTACGTTAACCGATTTAAATGGCACCACCTCCACAGGGGCAGACAGATAATAAAAAGCTGTGGCAGCACAAAAGGTCAGTGCACCTCTGACACTGGAATATGATCTGTACAAAAAGAAAAGGCAAGATTCATTTGAGCGCTGTGTCCTCCGTATCGCGGCCTCCCTCACCTCCCCGACCTCGACATAAGCCCTGCGAGTTCTTCTCTGTTTACAGGGAAAAACGGCAAAGTCGTTGCCAGGCAACGTCGGCCCCGGCGACCCGCCGGGATCATTACAGTCGACACGCATCTGGACGGCATTGCTGACTGGAGGAGGGAGGAGTACGTGAGGATGGCTACCTTGACCTTTTGACCTGTACAGTTCAAAATGATAAACTTCTTCAGATTTGCACAGCTAACAGTCATTTCTCATTGCTTTCACATGGAGCTCCTTCCTTTCTTAAGGTGCTCAGCTACCACACTGTCTTCACACACGTTTATATATCAGGAGGAATAAAACAAAAAAAAGGGCACCAACTAGATGCCCCGTCAAGCAAAAACACCCCTGCCGTCTTATTTGTACAAGTAGCTCTGTACTGTTTAGCCATTGTGCGTGCCGCCACGTTAAACATTGACATGACTTTCGCTTCAAAAGCATCACTGTACAGTCAAAAATGTTTGAACATCCAGAAGAACAGTGCTTTAAACAGACCCCTTTAAAACCCCTTCAAAAAGTGTTCATTTTAGTCCTGGGATTCGAAAGGGACGATGAAGCCTTTAAAATGTTTTGCCACTGCTTTGCCTCCCATAGTTGATTGATGGCTTGCACTTACACTTCTAAGCCCGGGAATGCTCAGGAAATGGCTGGTTTTATGCCAAACCCACTGGAACGATTACAGTTGGTCACAGGTAGCATGCGCACACTGATCGGTCACACATTGGTGTGCAATGGAGATGGTGATTAGTGACACCTGACTGAGTCAACAGGTCATTTTTAGGGGGATGTTTTTTTAACCACCTCAGTGATTCTCACTCACTCTCTCCCTCCTTTGCTGAACTGCTTAATCCTAATTATGGTCGCGGGGAGGCTGGAACCGGTCAGCCGACACTGGGCGAAGGTGGGGTACATCCTGAACACCTTGCCAGACTCTCACAGAGCCAACACACAAACACAACCATTCAAATTCACACTCACACCTAGGGGCAATTTGGAACAGCCAATTAGCATGTGTTTGGACTGTGGGAGGAAACCAGAGTATGTGGAGGAAACCCAGGGAGAATACGCGCTCCACACAGAAATGCGTAAACCTGAGGTTTGAACCCAGGACCATCCTTCTGTAAGGGTAACATGCTAACCAATACGCCACCTTGCCTCCCACTCAGTGATTCTTTTTTTCAGATTTTTTTGCTGTTAAATCTTTCACTCGGCTGTTATAAGTTACTTTGAGTGAATACAGCTGGGACAACATTTTTGTGTCATTATTTCAGGCTGCAAAGCAACAAAACAATAATATTTCTACTGTATGAAATTTGAGACATTAGTTTCATCAGTCTGACAATGCGACAATGCTGCTTCTATTTATGCTGGAATTCTTCTATATTCAAGTTGAGGGTTAATTTTCTTCCACGCTCATTAACAACAAAGCAAAATAATCATCGTCATTATCATCTTGCGCTTGTTCCGGGGTTGGGCATGAGGGCAGCAGCCTATGCAGTGAGGTCCAGACGTCCCTCTCCCCAGCCGCTTCCTCGAGCTCTTCCGGGGGGGACACCGAGGCGTTCCCAGACCAGCCGAGAGTCATAGTCCCTCCAGCGTGTTCTGGGTCGACCCAGGGGTCTCTTCCCGGTTGAACATGCCCGAAACACCACACCAGGGAGGCATTATAATCAGATGCCCAAGCCACCTTAACTGGCTCCTCTCGACGTAGAGGAGCAGCAGTTCTACTCCGAGTTCCTCCCGGACGACAGAACTTCTACCCCATTTTCTTTTTTAAATATTCACTCTTTTGCCACACTGTTTAATCCTATAAGGGTCACAGGGAGGCTGAAGCCTATCTCAACCAACAATGGGTGAAGGCAGGGTACACCCTGAACAGCTTGCCAGACCCACACAGGACCAACACGCACACAACCAATTAGTCTAACATGTGCTAACATGCATGTCTTTGGACTGTCGGAGGAAAGCACAGAGAAAACTTCACGCAGAAACACCTGAGACCGGGACTTGAACCCAGGGCCTTCTTGCTGTGAGGAAGAAGTGCTAACCACAACGCCACCCGTTTTATGACTCTCACTCACTTAAACCGTCGTTCCCACATGAGCTCAGCTACCTGAGTCTAACAAACCACTAACACTGGAGACTCCATCCAATCAATCAACTAAACATCTCCTTAATGAAAACGATATGTTCATGAGACACATCGTTCTGCAAGTTCCTATGAATGAGCTGCTACTTAAAACAGTAACGTAAAAAAAAGTGCATTAACATAAACCTCCCGCCCAATCAGAACGGAGAAAATGGCTTTTATGTAAATAGAGTTTAAACATGGAAGATTTACTGTGTGAACTCTCTCTCTCTCTCACACACACACACACACACACACACACACACACACACACGTTCATCACTCTCCAGCACAACATTCCATGTTTAATACAAGACACGAGAGTGTCGAACGTTGGGCGTGTGTGTACAAACACGGAGTCTCACAGCTCTCATTAATGTGGTACCAGGAGCAGACGAGGGCGAGTGTGTGTTTGAGACGGATCATCGGTGTGTAAACGTGCGTGTTGTGTTGCTGATGAGTGGCGTGGGGCTCGAAATCGCCTGAGCATTGCTTGAGTTCACCACGCGTGACCCGCAGCCATGTGACAGCGCTGAGGACGGACGCTAATGGCCCTAATGCGGTTAGAGAGAAATGGCTAGATTGCTGACCCAAGGTCTCAAAGGCAGAAATATACACAGCAAACACACACACACACACACACACAGCCAGCCAAAATGTGCAGTTATGGCAAGTTAAGCCAGACAGCACTACACCCCTCCATTCAGTCTCTCTCTCTGTGTAGTGTGACATTTCCCAAGGTCACGACTCCAGGTCCATTTCTGCAAGGCTTTATCTCATTTACCACCTCTCTCTCTCTCTCTCTCTCATCTACCACCTCTCTCATTTATTCACTCTCTCATCTACCACCTCTCTCATATATTCACTCTCTCTCATTTACCACCTCTCTCTCATATATTCACTCTCTCATTTATTCACTATCTCTCTCATCTATCACCTCTCTCATTTATTCTCTCTCTCTCTCATCTTCCCTCTCTCATATATTCACTCTCTCCCACCTACCTGTCTCCCCCCCTTGTCTGTCTCTCTCCAGTGACCTCACCTTCTCACCTGTCTTTCTCACCCACCTTTTACTTTCACCGACTTGTCTGATGCTACTTACCTGCCTGTGTCTTCCTCTCAAGCTCTCTTGCTTTAATTTTCTCCTTCTTCATACACTCTCTCCATGTCTCTTTCTCTTCCTGTCTCACACTCCCCCTCCTTCACTACTCCCCCGTCACAGGTTCTGTCTGTCCAGCTCTGTCCCTCTCTTTCATTCCATCATCTCATTCCTGCGCTCTCTCTCTCTCTCCTTTCCACTTTATTCATCTCTGCCGTCCACCAGAGCGACAGGTCACACTTCCTCACACTATTTTTTACTCTAGTGCCTGAAGCTGATTACAGCAGCAACTGACACCGTGACATTTCTATACACACTATTTTATAAAACATCCCTGTAGGTAATAAACACAATTTTGTGTGTATGTTGCATTTTGTCAGATGACATCACACACCCGAACCCTATCACTCGCTTCCTGGCGTGATAATAACACTAATATTAGCGGACAACTCCGCTGTCACTCCAGCGATGAGTTGTGACCCCCAGCGACGTGAGAAGCAGCGAGACGGCAGTCGGTGTACATGCCCAGGTCGTTTAGCAGCAGTCAGGCTGAATCTCTGCGTCCTGACACGTCTCTGTAGCTCGGATTTGTTTTTCCGAGTGGCTCGCTCCCCTCCAGCTGACTGCTGCTTCTGCACTCGCCAAGACCTCGCGCTCACCATCACTCGCCTCCAGTTTACACTCGGCTCCTCAGACTCTCTCGCCCAGAGTCACGGCATTACGCAACTGAAGGAACAGTCTTTCTGGAGCGACACAGGGTTAACCGCCTCGCTCAAGGGTACCGTGCAGGTAGCCATCAGCCAGAATCGAACCTGTGACCTCTTGAGTCACAAAAACAACAACAAAGAAAAAAAAAATTGCTAAATTGCATCAACTCCACAAATCGCTCTGTTCGGTGTAGTGGGACGCTGAGGTGTGACTTTTTGCTTTCACAGCACAGTTCAGTTACTGCACAGTACAACTACACTCACCTCAGACTGTTCACTAACACACTGTACTGTACCACGTTCCTGATACACAAATATCATGCAATATCATTAGCAATAAAAATGTTAACTCATCACTTGACCCAGAGGATTGTGGGGCCTTTATAAGAATATAAATTACCCCAGGGATGATGTTATAACTATATTTATTACTACGTTAGGCCATGCCTTCCAACAATTGAAAGCTAAAATGTGCCACAAAGCTAATTGTGTAGATTGTTTGTTTTTTTTTGGGTGGGGGTGGGGGTGGGGTTTAGGTTGTTCCCCATCTCCCCCATTCCCTTTGTACTTTGATTTTGAGAAATTCCCTCCCATTGTCCAGCTGTGAAAACCACAAGGAGTGAATAATATCACATACTTTCTCTGAAGACCATCAACTGCCAACCAGATCATCATAAAATTCTAAAAAATAAAAAAAAAAAATTTAAAAAAAGGCACGCAACTCTTTGCCAGCGACTTGAAATTTCCAATTAAAAAAAAAAAAAAAAAAAAAACACCACCACAAAGCACCCCTTAAAAATTTACATTTGTGCATGGAAACTACATGGGTGCACCCAAAACCCCTTAGCTATTGGTTGCTCGTTCCTGGATCGTTGCTTAAACCAGAAGTTCTTCTGATCCGCCATCTTTAACGGACATAAAATTCCCTTACTCGTGCATAGAGGAGCGAGGATTGAGGATACAAGAGAGCAGCACTCCTGGAAGTGCTGCGCAACATCGTATAAATAACGCATCCCTTATATGACAGACACTTTTACGTAGCAGGTCAACAGTGCCGCTGTCATTTTACAGACACTCGTCTCTACAGGCCAGCATAGACCCTGTAGACCCTGTAGGCAGAGCATCATGAACACAGGGCGACGTTATAAATACTTGAGGCGGAGCTTACATCTTACATCCACCTACTTAACTGTTAGCGAGCGAATCTTACTTACTGCACCTTTAATGTTGTAGCCATTGATTCAAATCCATTTGTAATGGCACGCATTTGTAATGGCACGCAGCAAAAACTCATCCTATTTGCTGATTGGCTGAAAGAGAGATGGGGTGGGCATTGTTAGTGTTGTTGTCTCGACAATAAGCATCTCTGAATTTGTGGGGGTGGAGCTTCTAAAGCAAGGGTTTCAAAACAAAATCCGGTCGGTCTACTCATTCTATGCGGCTCGTGAGAGGTTTCAAAGAATATGATTATCGTGCATTCCTTACATCCTCTATTACCATGAAACGTAAATCGTTATCCATCCAGTAGGTGGCAGCAGCCTATTTCAAGTAAACAGCTAGTCATTCCTGACTGAAGGAAGTTGGCCAGCTAGATTGTCGCTGTTAAGTGATGTCAGAAAAGGAAAGGGAATAAAGGGAAAAGAGAATAAACATATTAAGTAACAGTTTTGATATGCAGATTTCAAGACTATTTGTTCCTCTGTGACCTTAAATATAGTGATGTGGCCCTCAGTGACACCTCTACAGTGGCCCTCAATGACACCCCAACACTACAAGGAGGTGTGAAAGGTTAAGTTGAAATATTAATTTTCTCCAGAATCTATGACCATCCTTTAACCGGATAAAGGTGAGCCCGGATAAAGACTGAACCCACTGTCTCCGTGAGTGCAAGAGATGAGAACGGGGAAAGGAAGGAGGAGAAGGGAGGAGGCAGAGGAAGACTTTGTTGGTTTTCCTTACAGAGCCACATGACTTGCGTGAGGTTGTCTACTGACATACTGCGGCTGTTCTGCACTCAGCGGGCCATAAAAATCGGCCTGGCCGCCGCGAGGTCGCAGAGAGGGCGCGGGGTGGAGGTGGAGGGAGGGGCAGAACAGAGGGCAGGCTGCTTCAGCCGAGAGAAAAGCAGGCACAGAGGCCATTAGTCGATTAAACTAGGGCGCAACCATCAATATTCTGCTCTCACACTGGCTTGCAGGAGAAGCGAGAGTCCAACTGCTTTAACTCCGTCGCAAACAGACCAGTGTGGACGCTTTGCGGCGCACGTCTCATTCGCTGCCGTCCCCTGCTGCAACCCACTCCATGATACTCTTCTGTGTGACACAGGTGCAGGTTACGTACCCTGTAATCTTTACTGTTTGGATTTCTATGTCAGTTGTTAGTAGGCGGTCTTATCTTTCGTTTACTTCCACATTCAGTGTTCGCGCCAAGCAAGTGCAGTATCCACACACACTAACTACAGGACGTACAGTATAGCAAGCGATCCATAGAACTACACCTGGCATGAGAGCATTCTTATCTTATCTTTGTCTGATTTTAAAAACTTAGCATCAAGTATTAGCTCAGCGATCGATCAAATTCATCCATTTATTTGTTCGCCAAACAGTTTAATTCTACTAGGGTCGCAGGGAGGCAGGAGCCTATCTCAGAAACCCATGCAAGCCTGGGAGAAAACTCTACACAGTGGCGCCCTCGCCGAGCCCAGGACTCGGACCCTGGACCTTCTTGCTGTTAGGTGGACATGCTAACCACTACACCATAGTGCTGCCCTGCTTAGCTCAAGAACCAGCAACATTCCCAAAAACACAAAACCCAAAAAAGAAAAAAAGCCCCAGGTAAAGGGGATCTCACGAGTCATTTTTTAAAATTCTATCATGTGATGACATCAAATTGTTACAGACACATCAACGCATGCTTACTCTTAAGGACCAATTAGCCTGTTGTGAATGATCTCCGGTTAAAACGGTGAAGGGTGCAGCGCTATGGAGGGAAGAGCGGCGACTCGCGCCGGAGTAATGCTCGAGGCAGCGAAACCCAAAAGCACGAGCTAATTGGCACCCTTTTGGCAGCCATTTCCTGGCGTTCCCCAGTGCATGCTGGGAGTGAGTACTGTTAGTGAGAGAACCAGTGGAGCGAAGGGTGAGAGGGTGGGTTATGGAGGGAGGAAGGAAGATAAGGAGTGGTTGGTGGTAATGAAGTGTCCAGGCTGGGTGGTGCCATGGCCGTCAGCTATGCTAATTCGCACGGCTGACGGTCCGCGCTGCCTTATTAACACACGGTCGAGAAAATGGCGGGAATCACTCACACTCGCGTGCACACACACACACACACAGAGACACACACACGCAGTCGGGTCTCGCGCTGTCTCGAGTGACTAACAGAGCTCAGCAGGAGGGTGGGGATCCTGTTAATTGGGGAACGCTCACAATCAGTTCTGTCTCACGACAGAACCAGAGTCCAGATTGGTGAAGAAAAATATCAAGCAACGGTCATGTTTTAGCGGAGAATCCTTTTTAATTCTCATTTTCTGAAACATGTAATTCTCTATAAGGGCAGAACGGTGACACAGTGGTTAGCTCGTCTGCCTCACAACAAAAAGGCCTGGGTTCGATTCCCAGGCTCGGGGCGTTTCTGTGTGCATGTTCTCCCTGCGATTACGTGGGTTCCCTCCCACAGTCTGAAAAAGTCCAAATCACCCCTAGGTGTCAGTGTGAATGGTTGTGTGTGTAGCCCTGTGATGGCCTGGTATGCTGTTCAGGGTGCACCCTGCACTCGCTCAGAGTCGGCTGAGATGGGTGCCAGCCTTCCATTCCAGCTAATTATGATTAAGTGGCTTAGAAAATAAATGAACATATGAAGTTCTCTATATTTTCTACTCGAATTATGCCGGGGCAGCATGGCCACCTCACAGGAAGAAGGTTCTCCCTGTGCTTGAGAGTTTCCTCCTACAGTCCAAGCAAATGCACATTTGTCTAATTGGCTGTTCCTCCTAGGTGTGAGTGTGAATGGTTGTGTGGGTGTTGGCAGTGCAAAGGCCTGGCGAGCTGTCCAGGGTGTGTTCTGTCCTCGGCCAGAGTCGGCTGAGATGGACGCCAGCCTTCCCGCGACCCTAATTAGGATTAAGCGGTTCGGAAAATGAACAAATTGATGACATTCATTCACTCGCTTACTCAGCGTAGATGATTTGCTGAACCGCCTTCTCCTACTAGGATCACAGGGAGGCTGGAGCCCATCTCAGCTGACACTGGGCAGAATACACCATAAACAGCTTATCAGACCACTGCAGGGCCAACACAAACAACCATTCACATCTACATCTAGGGGCAATCTGGAACAGCCAATTAGCCTAATGCGCATGACTTTGGACTGTGAGAGGAAACCCACGGAAGCACGGGGACAACATGCAAACTCCACACAGAAACGCCCGAGTCTGGGACTTGAACCCAGGACCTTCTTGCTGTAAGGCAGACATGCTAACCACTACACCGCCATAATGCCACCCCCTTTTGGGACAAAAACATCTGAATTGATTTCATATTTAAGTCGTATTTAACCCGACGTCGCTAACAAGTGTGAAACCTCTTCGTGCATGTTTGGCTGTTTGGTGATGTTTCAGAGTATCGGCGCTGTTCACATGTTCCTCCAGCTGCACTTTTTGGTTGGAGCGGGTCGAGTGTATGAGTATGTTCCAGCTTTGCGCTCTACCCACTGACAAAAGCGTGCATGAAATTTACACCCAAAATGTAAAGCAGCTGCAGCTCTGCTTTCACAGTGTTGCTGGAAGGAGGCCTCGCTCGCAGCACGGCCCTTGCTATATATAATGGCGGCCATGTCATAGCGAGGTGTACTACATATTACCATCTGTGTATTTTCAGCATGGCCCCGGCGCTCTGCGGGCACGCCCCGGCTCCGTGCCAGAGGTGAAAGTGCTCTTGGAAGAGAACGAGGCGCCTTTGGCCTGGAGATTTCTGAAATTCCTCTTTGCAGATGAAGCGCCCTTTCGTTCGTCCGTTTAATTCCCCCCACCACCACCCCCCGCCTCCACCTCTGCTTTCAGAGACCACACACACACACAAAAGAGAGATGAGAATTAATCATCTCGGGTTTACCTTCGGAGCTCTGAGTGCAGGGCCTCGTGTAGAGATACAGGGCGAGCAGAACGGATTAAGCTTTTAGATGAATCACGAAAAAACCCAAACAAAATGGAAACAGAAGGATGGCTCGGAGTGCTGTGTGTGTGTGTGTGTGTGTGTGTGTGTGTGTGCGCACACGCCAGTGAGATAAAAGTAGCCGTGTGAGCAGCGGAGGGACAGGAAGCAGGGGTGGGTTGGAGTAGGTGTTGTGACGCTCGTGGCACAACGGGCATTTGCTCCGGCGCCATGGACGCCTACCCGGGCATGGACGGGTTAGCGCAGCCAGGGAAGCTGTCCAGCTACTGTAAATCACGCTCCGTCCTACTAATGCATCCAAAACCAGAGCACAGCCACCCAAAGAGAGGGGGAGAGAGCAGGGGAGGTAGTATTCTAAATCCAAAAAAAAAGAAAGGGAAAAGAAAAAGAAGAAAACAGGCACTAGCATCTTCGATATATTTTTTCATAGTGATGTCGGTATGACAGCAGCTGGCAGTGCAGCCCAAGGCAGTAGCTTCCTGGATGCAGGCCTGTCACTCAAAACAAGGGACACTAATCAGGAAAGAGGGAGGGAGGCTTCTCAACCATTAGAGAAAAAGGACTAGGGAGGGCGACCGAAACAGAGAGAGAGAGAGAGAGAAAGAGAGAGAGAGACAGAGAGAGAGAGAGAGAGAGAGAGAGAGAGACTCCTCTCATTTACATGCAGGTCCAGGAGGACGGCACGCTGATTCCTTTTCCAATCTCCATGTTAAACGGTGGCCAGGGCAGCCCATGGTTACCGTCGCATTGTTCTCTCTGTCACATCGATACCCATCTCGGCTTTCGCTGAGCCGACGGACACGTGAGCCAGATAACGGTGCTGAAATAAAGCGGGAAAAAAAAAAAAAAAAAAAAAACCTGATGTTCCGAAGGAGGACGCTGAAGTGCGAGTTATTTTTGTCTCCTGTACTCGACTCCATCCTTTTTTATCCTTGTGGTGTGTGAGTGTGTGTGTGTGTGTGTGTGTGTGTGTGTGTGTGTGTGTGTGTGTGTGTGTGTGTGTGTGTGTGTGTG
>JAOUQZ010000039.1:26864197-26884291 GCA_028564935.1 Neosilurus hyrtlii
TTATTTTTATATATATATATATATATATATATATATATATATATATATATATATATGTATATGTATATGTATATGTACGTGTGTATGTATATTATGTACAGTTTATAAACTTATCTTCTTTATGGACAGTGTATAAATAATGTTCTTATTTCCTCTAATGTCCATGAGCATCCATTTTGTATTTGAGGATGTTTTTCACGGAGACTACAAAGCACTTCACTCTAGGGCATCTGTTAAATGCTGTAAATGTAAATGTTGAAAAATGCTGGAGACAATAGAAAAGCACTTTATGAGCACAGTAGCCTTTGTAAATGCTTTGCACAAAATGATGGATGTGAAGGAAGTCGTTCTAAAATGTTGGGTTGCTGCGGTTTACATCACTTACTTCACGCGGTGTCTTCACCCTAAACTAAAGAGCGATCGTGCTGCCTGATTCAGCTGGCTGGGATATAAAATCCAAGCACTTTAAATCCGTGTATATTCGGCGAACATGTATGTTCTCACGACGCATTTAAAGTTCAAACAAGAGCTGAACTATATTTATTCCACTACACTTTTGAACTACTTGCGTTTGATTGGTCAGAAGGTATTAACTGATTTTCTGTAACAGCATAAATGATGTATTAGTTTTAACACCATTATAAACATTGAGTAATTGACACAATATGGCCGACGACTTGATTTTTGCTCTCCATCAATGAAAATGCTTCAAAAAGAATCCAGTGTTAGATAAAATGATGCATCTCCATGCCACCGCATTCACTGACTGACCCCCAGTAGTGCCTGTGGTAACAGTGCCAGGGTAATGGACTATTTCCATGATTGCATTAGGGCTGGGCGCTATGACCTAAAAAAAATTATATCACGATACATTCTGACATTCATGATATCAATATTTATTTAAAAAAAAATTTTTTTGAAAAAATAAAAAAAGACACTGCTGTTTCATTGGACTCAATCAAATAATAATAATAATAATAATAACAATAATACTAATAATGATGACAATAATAATGATAATGACATTGATAATTAATTCATTCATTTTCTGAACCGCTTAATTGTAATTAGGGTCACGGGGAGGCTGGCGCCCATCTCAGCCGACTCTGGGCGAGGGCAGAGTACACCCTGGACAGCTCGCCAGGCCATCGCACAGTACAAACACGCTGGCGGCACTGCAGACTTCTCTTGATGAAAGTCAGCAATGGTTCCTTTACATGCCTCTCACCATAGACAGTGAGAGACATGGCCGGCCTTTGATAACCCAGTTAGCTGCACTGGGGGCAGATAACGATAATATTAATAATAATAATAATAATTATTATTATTATTGTAATATTAATAATTATAATGATAATAATCAGGATTCACTTAAATACTAGCAAATTAACACAGAACTCAGGACAGTTTCCAAAATATTTTATATGCACGAGATTTTATCTATTTATTTTTTTAGAATCAACGACTCAGTAAATTCTGCACTGGGCTGGCACCCCTCCCAGGCTTCTCAAAAAATGTTTTAATTCAAGAAATATGTTTGCTGTTCTTCTGTGTTTAAAACATTGAAACATATTTAAACAATCTCTTTGCTTATTAATTTTTTCATTATTATTATTATTATTTGAAGGCCACATCACCCAGCCCTACATGACGGGAGACTTGAGCCCCTCAAGCCACAGTATAATATTCCCACTATATCATCATTCTCACAATCATCATCGACATACATTACATCACCCAGCCCTGGATTGTGCCGATAGAAAGAGTGCAGTTCTGTAACACTAAATCTCAGTGCTCCAGCCCCTTTTCACACCTGGGTCCTGGGGGAGGACTGGGTACAGGAGTGAACGGGGTCTGATGTGTCTCAGAGTTGCATCATGACCAAATCACTCGAGGCAGATGCTAATAGCAGACGTGAGCAAGTCCTTGAGACGCTGCTTGTCTGTTCAAACTAAAGAGTCGTCACATTAAAAAAAGATTTGAATTAGCCGTCCTCCGCAGGGCAAGCCACTCCTGCGCTGCCACCACACTGATGGTACGGCTTTCTCAACCCAAGTCGGATTACATGTGCTGGTGGATGAAGGAGTGGAAAAGAAAGAGTTTTTTTTCACTACAGGTGACAAACAAACCTTACGATATGAAGGCTATGTTAAAGTGTTAAAAAGGGGAAAGGGGAAAAAAAATAAATTCTAGGCCACACTGCTGTAAATCCATTAAGTTGTCCAGGTTGGACAGGAAGCGCACGCTGTCACAGAGCAACAATCCAAAAGTAATAGCAATCTCTCTTTCTCTTTCTCGCTCACTCAATCCTCCTTCTCTCATCGAAGATGGCTCCAGATGCGCTTACTAATAAATCACGTCCCTTGTCTTTCTTGGCTGGATGGGGTCATTGGTTAGCGTTAGCGGGCCGTTAAAGGCCATACCGCAGGGCCTGGACATGCCTGTGTGGTACAACAGCAAAGAAAAGCACCTCCAGGTCCTCCATCTCCCTCCCTCTCTCTCTCTCGCTGAGCTCTTTATGTACCCGTGCCAGCACAAGCCCAGTGAGATGGTTATTACTCCGTCCGGAGCTGTCGCTAGCCAAAGGGCTGCGACTTGTCGACATGCGGAAAATCGTTCGGGTACTAGGCCAGGCTTTGGTGGTCTCTCTCTCTCTCTCACGTGTGAGTGGGGCTTGTTTTTTGTTCCGTGTGAAACGCCAGGCAGTTGCGTTACTTCCTGAGATAATGTGACTCGTCGGCTGCGCTGACTTGACCGTTCGCTTTGATGGCGAGGTGGGTGGACGCCTCCCGCGAAATCCATGTTTTCAAAGAGGCAGACTTCAAGTTATTTAAGGCGTTTTCGTCTGTCAAGTGGTTTCTATAATGCGTCGTCTATACGACCTCGCTGCTTCCTGTCTTTCGGCCACAAAACGTTTAACAAACTGTGCGCCGAGCCTAAAATAATCTCAAGGCCCCGACTTACACAAACATGGAAAACTGCTTGGCTGTAAGCAAAAGAAACGAGAACAGATGTGAGGCGGCTGAGGGGCTCGCCGTGCTCTGATCATCGTTGTGTGCGCGCTGAACGATGAGACGATGAAAATACAGAAACGTCCTGTTTATAGTCGTGTTAATTAGGAAACAGTACGACCCAATACAGGAGAGCATCATTCTCACGCAGTTTAAACAAAAACTTATTTTCGCTTCATCCACCTCACAGCAAGAAGGTCGTGGGTTCCAGTCCCGAGCTCAGCATGGCCGTTCCTATGTGGAGTTTGCATGTCCTTCCAGTGCTTGTGTGGGTTTCCTAAAGGTACTCAGGTTTCCTTCCACAGTCCAAAGACATGAACATTAGGATAACTAGCTGTTTCAAATTATCCCTAGGTGTGAGAGGTTAATGGTTGTGTTAATGGATGTGTGTGTGTTGGCATTGCAATGCACACTGCCTTCGCCCAGAATCGGCTGACATAGGCTCCCCGTAGGATTAAGCGGTTCGGCAAACGAATAAATGAGTGATTTTTGTTTTTATTTAAACTAATAATGATATTTATTAAGTGTAACCGGAACACCGCTCCTGAATCTGATATCCAAACTTAACTAATTTCGAGAGTCCAAGTCCACCCTTTTCCTCCACCAACCCCCTGAAACCCTTCATTAATCCGCTGAAGTGCGCCGGACGCCGCTCGATGTGTTTAGTCGCTGTATGAAAGCTGTATTGATGCGTTCTGATGAGCCGTTTTTTTCCCCCTCCTCTGCCGTTCGGCTTGCTTCTCTCTTTAATTACAAGTCAGAGTGGAGCCTTTAAGACTATACCTGTGATGAAAGCCAGGCGGTCCAGCGCGCCAGATTAATCTAAACGTTCTGGTCGGCTGTGCGCGGATCGAGCTCTCCTGTGTGCGAGCGCCCGTTCAGTAGAGCGTCCGTCGCCCCTTTGCGCATTTGCCCTTTAATTCTTTTCTAAGTGAAAGCCTGTGTATCATTACTCGCATGAGCTGAACTGGGAGAGAGACACATTCAGAGGCAGAGAGGGAGAAAGAGGGAGAGAGAGGGAGGGAGAGAGAGAGAGAGAGAGAGAGAGCAGTTTGGTGGAGGGAATGGAGGGATAAAAGTAGGAGGAGGAGGAGGAGGAAGGGGTTTCTTGGCAGACATTCTCAACAAATCGGATGCCAAGAGCGAAATGGAAACCTCCCCTCATTTTCCTCTCCTCTTAATCCAATGTTTTCGAGCCCTACCCCAGCCAAGGTCATTATAATCATAGAGGAGTGGAAGAGCGCCAGTGACCCACCATTACAGTAAGGTACCGAGCTACTCACTCACTCACACACACACACACACACACACACACACACACACACACACACACACGTTCCACTCTGCCGTCAGTCTGGTAATAATACAGCATCCCTGCAACGCTCTGCCGGTTCCTCCATTTGCGAAATGCAGATGCCCTGGAAGCTCATAAGGGCACAGGAGAAGGGTAGCGCTCTCCCCATAGGGAGACATTTTAGCTGATGGCAAAGGTCAGGGTGTAAGAATGATACGGGCTGCGGTTTTTCCACAAAATGGAGGCCTTCAACTGAGACAAAGAACAGTAGAGAAAAGGAGAGAGAGAGAGAGAGAGAGAGAGGGAGAGAGAGAGAGAAAGAGAAAGAGAGAGAAAGAGAGAGAGAGAAGGGGGGTAGTAACCTCATTCAACCTCTGTGGCTTGGTGCAGAGCTTTCAGAAATCTCTTAATAAACGCTAAACATTTAAGACTCTGCCTTCACTTCTGAAGCTCCGTGAACTTTGACCTCGCTGCCTGATCAAAGGGAATGAATTATCCAATGGCAGTGTGCGCCGAGGTTATGAAAGCCGACGGGTTTCGGTCCCTGCAGGGTTCGATGCGGCTCTTGAGCGAAAGGTTTTATATTTAACCATGAAGAGAGAGGGCGCGGGACCTCACCTTGGCCTCGGTGCCTTCTTGCACACTTTCCACATGGTGCGGAGTCGAACATGTGCGTGCTCTCATTTACCCAAAACACTGAAGGACGAGGGAAGGATTCATCGAACCCACTTTGGGAGTGCAGGAAGAGGGTTTGAAGGTTTTGACAGAGAGATAAAGATATATGATTTGGGGGGGGGGGGGGGGGGGGGGGGGGGGGGGGGGGGGGTCCTTGTCATATTCTACCCGAGGTAGAAGTTAACAGGAATCCGCTGGCGAGTCAAAAATCTGTAGGGTGAGTGAATTTAGCTAGCAAGTCATCCTGCCGTTCAATCTGACAAATCCAACAGGCGAAGGAGATATAGTGATCCTGACCAGTGCATATGAAGGAGAACTAGTAGTTTCATCATTTCACCAGTCCTGCTCGCCAGTAGCTTAGTTTTGCTAAATTCTTCTTGTCGAACATGATGTCAATCTGAAAAAACTGTTATAACCGCAGCCATGGAACGCATCATTAACAGAATAAATGCTTTTTAAATCATTTATAATTAATATTTTGTGTCACATGACTGATTTGTTTCATAAACAGCCACGTAATAAGTGACAATTACGCACCGAAAGGCCCTATGATGGACTGGCGAGCAGTCCAGGGTGTACCCTGCCTTCGCCTAGAGTCAGCTAAGGCAGGCTACAGCCTTTCCGCGACCCTAATAATGGATAATGTGGTTCAGCAAATGCATGTATAAACGAATGTACAGGAAGAAGTTCATTATCGAAAAATAAAACCCTTTCCGCTTGATTCAAGACGTCTCTGCTACAAGTCAGGATCCTGATCACTCTGTTGGCGTTTATTTCGCAATAACGCCCGGCTTATTGTACACCCCTTACATAGCATTACTCATAATCCTTTAAATACTATATGAAGATGTATATTGTGATATACGGTGCCATGATATTAATATTGCGTCATACAGCTCTACTGCACTGGTTATCATCTGTATAAACCTCAGAGTAAATAAAACTGCTGTGACTTTACACACCAGTCAGTTGTACTGGGAAACACTTGAGATGAAGCTGAGGAAGCTTATTTGTTAAAAAGTCGGAGTGTTGGCTGAAGAGAAACACTTTCACAGGACTTCCCTGACGGATCCCCGCTGGAAAAGCGGTCCCTGAAGCATTCTGGGAGGTGCACGCCAGTGAAAGGGGCAGCAGTGTCACCGGTAAACTGCATCCTCGCTCAAGCTTCGGGGAAACAATGACAAATGAGAGCTAAGAGAACTGAACGGATTCCTGTGCTGAAATTTCCTGAATGAATGGACGTCACGCGAGAGAGTGTGGCGCACGTTATCACGTTATCGTGGTGTTATCACGGACAGGTCAAGCAGAGCAATGTGTTCTCTCAGCCGCTCAGAAATAAATGTCCCAAACTGTGACTCACTGCTGACACTGGACTATAAACCAGGAGCGAGAAGTTCCTGTGACTTCCAAATGAAGGCATTCAACACACACTTCTATACAATGATTCAGCCGGGAGGAAAAGAAACAAAACAAAACAGATAAATATAGACTGTGAGAGAAATTTACATGATGTAAAAGGTACTGTAAAGCAATCAATGCATCAAGGATCTCTTTTGTTTAGGAGCATCAGTGTGCATCTTTGGTGTGCGTATGTGTGTGGGCATTTTTCATTCGAATATACACCACACAAAGTATAAATACTACACAAGAACGGCGTGATCTGATCGCTCCGCTATCAGGCGACTAAAAAACTTTATCCTGAGTGAATGACGCGACCATCACGGTCCCTCAAGCAGGCAGCATCACCATCACGCTTTACGATAGTTTAAAAACAGCGTATACCTCTGCTCACTGAGCTCACCTGCCCAAGTCTGTCGGGATTAAAATAAACTATATGCCTGGTTTTAGTTTACTTTTCTTTATTTTTCCAGGTAGTATATACTATAACCATCATTACCTAACCCACACATGCTCTGCTTGGAGCGCACAGAACTTACCTGTCCTGCCTCGTCATATTTAAAATGTGTTTACAAAAGAAAAACGGTCAAATCCTTCACTTAGTTTGCTTTATATGTTGCTGTGTAGTATATACTTAATAATTTACCTCAGGCTTGGTGATGTCAATAAACTATACTATTCAGTAACGTCCAGCTCAGCTCCATCGAATAACTGTTTACTAGCTTTTAAGCGTAAAACGTGTATTCGCTCTCTGTAAGGCACAATTACACTCGACCCTCGATTTAACGGACAAAAAGGGGGAAGCACGGGTCCAGTTTGCCGATTGTCCGTAGCTTCCGAGAATAGTTCGGAAGAGGGTAATAACAACTTTATTACGAAAAAATGGGGGGGAAATGCTACATATGTATATACAACCATATCGTCCAATGTGACACTACTGCATATGCACTGACGCGCGTGCCGACTATCGAAACAGCGGTTCGCGTCTGCCCTTGCCGACTGCCAAGCCACCCCGGACAGATTCGGCTACTCCAGAGCACAGCTTCCGATAGCCTTTAAACTGGGGTCTGCTGAATCGAGGGTCGAGTGTATGTACTTTTCATTATTGATTTTATTAATCGTACACTACAACTTACAAACTAAAACTACAAGTCAACAAATTGCAGTATATGGCATTTCATTTGAGTATAAAGGTTGAAATAGCATTGCTAGTGCCGTACAAGTGTTTTCAGAGCACAGCTATTAACAACGATAAAAATCAATTCACAGCAGATTTATAAAAGTGTGTCTGATTTTCATCATTATAGTGATGTGCGCATGATGATGAATAGCAATGGAGTGTGTTCACGTACCCGCCGACCCCAATCAAGGATGTTTACAAAACTCCTAAAAGGGAAAATAAACCCAATCTTTAAAAAAGTTTGCACACTTTGTATACGTCTGACCATTTCAAGACTCGCTAATGTTAACAAAAAAATAGACAAGTAACAAATCTACATACGGAGGGGACGACAATGTGCTGCGAAAAGTCACGTGTGTATACGATGGTAAATACGGATGCAATTTGCATATGAATAAACGGTGGAACATTTGTTCCTATAAAGTAGCGCATGCTTGTCTGTTGAAAGTGAATGGAAGCTCGTATTATGTTGATGTGTTTGATTTTTTTCAGAATTGCAGTAGTTTATATCAGATTTGTTAGTTTAATATCTGTATACTGTTATTATTGCCTTTAATATAAACTGACGAATTCATGTCTCATTCTCATGAGTTCAAAGACTTTTAGCAGACTGAAACTTCAAAAACATAAGTAAAAACCACCTGATGACGAAAATATATGTTTGTAACTACTGTATGTTCATGTGTTTAGGAGAGTTTAGAATGCTTTCCTCGGTGGATGACTGGAATACGCCTCACAAACATACCTCTGCTCACAATAATGTCGTTATCCGGTTGTTTAGTGTCTGTTTCCCTGTAACTCTTAAAAAATGTATAATAAAGATTAGATTTTTTTCTGAGATCTTGGATCTTGGAGCTCTCTTGGGATATCTGGATAAACACAACTTGACTGGTTGTCACCTATCAATATTGAACTTCCTCTCAACTTCTTCCACCAGCAACTCGAGCAAAGTCTTATAACGTGACCCCACTACGGTTCAGCAACACGTAATGTCACCCCATACAAAGTGAATAACAATTTCATTCTCAAGCCATCTGAGCGTAGGGTAACTTTTCCTTCTGTTACAAGGCACCGACACTTTTTCATCCTCGTTGTACGTCGTCATCATCATTCAACATTGAATTTGTTTCAGATAAAATCAAATCATTAATATGAAACAACAGCGTTTTACAGAATGCTCGTGAAACCCGTGTGTTTAAGTGAAATAAACGAGTACCAGCCTACTCATGGGATATGACTGGTTGTTTTTCTGCAAACAAACTTGATTTTCACAAACGCCACATTTCTGATGCAAAAACCTTCTGCGCACGATTTCCAAATATAATTTGTTTGTAAGAGTCCTCTTTTTTATAATAAAGCTCAATACTGATGCCCCCCCCCAGGAAAAACCCCTGACAGATTCAGGTGTTGATTGGCTTACATGCTATTTTTACTTATAACATGATACTGTAACATAAAATCCATCAACACAAAACAATCAAGAGGTACAGTACAGACCGTAAAGAACCGCCATCATGCAGCAAATAAGCCCTTTATGGGAACTGGTTATAATTACAAATGTGTTCATCTTACAATACGGCCTACAGTACATGGACATGATCAACTTAAATACAACAATAATAATAATAATAATAATAATAACTTCTCTCATTTGAATAATTTACGAGATGACCTTTTAAGATCACCCAAGGTCAAAGGAAATTGTCGAAGGACCATATATGGTTATCCTATTAGTATTCCATAGTAAGGGTACGTCTAAGAGCACATTTTAATGTGCTCGACAGTATGATCAAAACTTTGTGACCTTGCTCGCACCATGACCTTTGAACTAGCTGATCTAAAACCAAATAATGTATGGACTCTGAGAGCATGGTGTCTCCACCAAGTTTTGGTGAATATTTGTGCAAGACTGTTGTGTGGATTTTGTTCAGAGGCAAACAAACAGATAAACAAACACCTGTGGTTACGAATACGTCGGCCAAGACTTGGTTTTGTGGCGGTAAAAACGAATAAAAGCAACGTTACAGAAAAATCAGTACGTCACTCGCTGTGATTCTGAGAACTACATTTCTTCCGGTCTCCCACTTAAGTAGTAACTCTTTCACCATAACCTCTGCCCTACCACACACACACACACACACACACACACACACACACACACACTCTCTCTCTCTCACACAAAGTCACTCACTCACTGAACCGCTTAATCCTATCAGGGTCGTGGGGAGGCTGGAGCCTATCTCAGCCGACACATGATGAAGGCTGGGTACACCCTGGGTACAAAGCTCGCCAGTCCATTGCAGGGCAATACAAACAACTATTTACACTCACACATAGGGGCAATTTGGAACCGAACATGCATGTCTTTGGACTGTAAGAGGAGACCGGAGTACCCGGAGGAAACCCACAAAAGCACGTGAAAAACATGCAAACCCCACACGGAGAGGCCCGGGCCTCGAACCCTTTTGCTGGGAGGTGGACGTGCTAACCACTACACCGCCGTGCCTCCCACACGCTCACTTCAACTCTTGATTTCTCTCTATAGCTCGTGTCAAGGCACCCGGGCGAGGATGTAAATACTTCCTGACAGCTTGTCAATCACACCAACGGTGCTCTTTAGTTCACTCTGCTGTTATTTCGCAACTTTTTCCCCCCGAGATACACATGAACCAGAAAAGCGGTACTATTACAGGCACAGAAGTAAAACAAAACATTTTTACAAAAAAACTCTTCCACATTTTCAGTAGCATGATGTTTGCTGTTCTTTAGAAAACACTTTGATATTAAAGATGAATGAAAAACAAAAACTCCTGCACAGAACACACGAGGTCACACTGCTCTGGAAAAACCCCGCCCCCAAAATTTCACTTAGAGGTTGCATTAGTGAGGTCCATCATTAGATTTGAGTCAACTCTTACAAACCCCTGTTACACATCATAACAAGCATGTAAAAATAATGATTCATGAGCATCTCAAGAGGTGTTGGGGGCGTGGCTATACAGTGACTGAAAAAAAGGCTAATTCAAATACAAACAAGTATTCTCTAAACAAATACACACACACACACTATTGCACCTGTAACCTGGTGCTGTTTATCATCACTCAGGTTATCTGCGCAAATAGGAAATTGCACACACTCAGACAAAAACAACTGGTTACACTGCATCAAGTTTTGTGCTTTAATAGAACAATATGTGACGTTTATCTCTCCTCAGCCATTGGCTGTGGGGGGGGGTACTGTCCTGGCCTGGGTCCGCAAGCACGTTTAAATTTTGTCCGAGCTATTTCTCAATAACATCCTGAAACTTTGCTTGCGTGACCGTAGGAATCTGTAGGTGTTTGTGTGGGCGCCTCATTTTCTCTGTTTGACCTTTGTCACGATGACCTTGACCTTATAAATTTTGTCCGGGCTACTTCTTAAGGACTGCTGAGCGGCCCATTCTGAAATTTTGCATGTGTGACCCTTGGGATTTGTTGGTGTGTGCGTTTCTCTGTTTGACCTTTGACCTTGTCACAGTGACCTGGACCTTTTACACTTTTTCCCCAGGCTATTTCTCAAGAACTGCGGAGCGGATCATTCTGAAATTTTGCATGCAGGTTCCCTATGGACTGTGGGCGTGCATAGGCCTTGTTAGTTTTGCTGCTTGACCTTTTGACCTTGCCCCAATGACCTTGATCTTATAAATTTTGTCTGGGCCAATGCTCAAAGTATGCTAGCTGGCTGAGGCGTTTCGCCATCTCTGAAGGATATTTTTATATGCAATATTTTGGTACAACTGTGTTTATTTCTCTTAAAGTCAATAAAAAAGCTAGAACTAGCATCAACAGGCCCACTTATGCTCAATTTTAGCCAGATACGAATATGTACAGAGCCTATGCTAGTACTATGTGTTGATTTCATCCATATTGTATGTACGTTTTTCGGAAAGCTTGCGTACATGTAAGGATGGCGCAGTACCACCGCCAACCATGGTGGCGCTGTTGCCTACAGCTCACTGGAGAGTCACAAATATGATGTTGCAACAGCGGAAATTTGAGAGGTTATGTGAGTTTTTAAAAAGTCATAAACATCTTTATGGTGTTACTTCTCCTGGCCACAGGAATGACAAGACTGGAGCAAAAGAAGTCTCCATCTACATTTCGAAATGTATTTAATGACAGCCATTTACCAGGCTCCATTCCCGTTTCTTAATAAAGTACACTATTACGATCTCCTCCACCGCCACCATGTTTGTGCGATGTCAGCTCCGAAATGCCCCCTAGTGGATGTACTGCTTAAAAATGACGCTGGCGTGACTGAAGTACAGAAGTATGTGGGTGGTGTCGACTGAAATCGACTTATTTTCATACGATGTGTGAACATAAACAAGCCTCTGTGTGGCAAGGCTGCAGTGAGTTTGACCTTTGACCTTTAGAAAGTAATTAGTTAATCCTTGAAGCTAATCAGTTGATCAATGTGGATATTTCAGCAAAGTTTGAAGAAAATCCCTTAAAGTGTCTCTCGGGACCCCATATTCACAAGAATAACCTGTGTGAGGCCGTGCTGACTTTGACCTTTGACCTCCAAAATCCAGTCGGCTTATTCTTAAGTCAGAGTGAACTTTTTCATTGTGCCAAGTTAAAAAAAAAAAAATAGTGCTCAATGCATTCTCAAGATATCACTTTCACAAGAATGGCCCACAGTGACCTTGACCTTTGACCTCCAACATCTCACCAGTTCCTCGCTGAGTCAGAAGCTTAAAGCATTCACAAGATATTGTGTTTACAAGAATGGCTCGGGCAGACGAGGAAACAACCTGACAGCGCTAACACTGGAGACTCCTTCCCTAAATGTTAAAGAAACATCTCATATCAGCCCATGAAGAATTAGGGATAAGAATATCAATGAGGGGGGCAGTGGTGGCCTGGTGGTAGGGTGCTGGATTACTGATCCCAAGCACTGGGGAGAACATGCAAATTCCACACAGAAACACCCTTGATGAGCCCAGGACTCGAACCCAGGACCTTCTTGCTATGAGGCGGACGTGCAAACTGCTTCACCACCATGCCACCAATTTTCAATGTTTTTTGTTTGCAAAATAACAGAAAAATTCGATTATATCGACCGTCCGAACAGCAAAATAATATAAACCCGGACTGTCGCCTTAAAGCTGGAAGTACAGTCTGAGCTGCTGTTGCTGGAAATTAATCAACAACACTTTTTGTCTCACTGCTGAAGTGCCACATGACGCTGGAATGACGATCACAGAGGTCACCCAAGTGTCCCCAGGTTACAAGTGTACCTCCGTCATCCTAACACTCCAACAAACAATGCTTTATTATTTCATGCATCGTGCAAGTTTGAACGACTATAGAATGCCGTAACTCCTCAGCCAAGACGCCTCAAGCGCATGGAGGACAAAAGCCATCCCCCATACGAACAGTTTCAGCCAATCAACATGTTATTAGCCACCCTATGCACAGGCTTAGGTCATAGGGAGTGCCTATGCAAAATTTCAGAAAGCGATTATGCATAGTAATGGCCCGGACAATCTATGTGTTCAAGGTCACTGTGCCAAGATCAAAGGTCACATGTGCAGATTGGCTACCCGACGCAGTTTTAGGTCATAGGGAGTGCCTATGCAAAATTTCAGAAAGCTTTCATGCATAGCAATGGCGTGGACAATCTTTATATGTTCAAAGTCACTGTGCCAAGATCAAAGGTCAAATATGCAAATTAGCTACCAGACGCACAGATTTAGGTCATAGGGAGTGCCTACGCAAAAGTTCAGAAAGCTAGCATGCATATGAGCCGAGCAATGGAGCGGATAATCTTTATGTGTTCAAAGTCAGTGTGACAAGATCAAAGGTCAAATATGCAAATTAGCTACCCGACGCACAGTTTAGGTCATAGGGAGTGCCTACGCAAAAGTTCAGAAAGCTAGCATGCGTATGAGCCGAGCAATGGCCCGGACAATCTTTATATTTTTAAGGTCACATGTGCAAATTAGCTACCTGACGCACAGGTTTAGGTCATAGGGAGTGCCTACGCAAAAGTTCAGAAAGCTACCATGTTCATGAGCCGAGAAATGGGCTGGACAAAGTCGTTGTCACGCCACCCGCCGGCTGCCAATCCGACGACAATACCCCTCCACCTATAACCGGCTGAGGAGTGAAAAAGAAAAAGAAAGAAAAAAAGATCGGTGTCTTGTAAGTACAGGATATTATAAATTACTGTAGCGTGGCCAACGCATGCGCTCTCTAGCGGCCAGCGCGTGCTACTCCTCCACCCCCCCCACCCCCGCTCAGTTTCTCGGCCGACAAACGCACATCATCTCAACATCCTGACTGATCGGGAGGAGGGTCACGAAAAGAGCAGCGGGGAACAATCCCGGGTGCGAGCACACACTCACCCCCACCCCTCCCCACCACCACCACCACCACGCACAAACCAGGTGATTGGTGCTAATGCACTGCAATGCACTAATGCAAAGCAAACTTTCTCTCAACACAGCAGGAGGGCTGTAGAGGGGAAAAAAAGAAAGAAGGAAAGAAAGAAAGAAAGAGGGGGAAACAAAGAAAAAGTTGTGCATGTGTTAAAGAAGGGGAATGCTCGTGCTGACGTTAGATAGCGCTGTAGCTCCAGCATCAGCAGGAGGAGCAGGAGGAGGAACTGGGAGCTGGAGGACCCGAGTGTGCGGCTCCGTCTGATCTTCCTGACCCTTGGGCGGGGGGGGGGGGTCTCCACCGTGGCTCCATTTCATTTCTCCGGGTACCTTATTTTCTCTCGCGCGCGCGCGCTCTCTCTCTCTCCCTCCCTCTCTCGCGCGCTGTGTGGCGCGCGCGCAAGAAGACAACTCGCACAGGGTTTAAAGAAAAACATAAACGCCGTCGCGCGCGGCGCGTGCGTTAACGGAAAAGCGCGACACACACACTCTCACACGCTCTCTCTCTCTCACATACACACTCTCTCTATCTCTCTCTCTCTCACACGACAGCGTTAACGTAACGGCCGCAACCTTTAGGCGGAACGGGACCTTTCCGTGTCTGTTTAAAGGCAGAGCCGTTAGAGCTGAACAACATGGCTGCCCTGGTACAGACCTTCAAACCGAGGGGAGTGAAACGAACCTCCGCCGCTGCCTGCTTCTGCTTTCCGCTTTCGGCTCTTGGATAAAATAAATAAATAAACAAACAGACAAACGAAATGTTTATTGTCAAATGATACCCGAACGTGGGGGGGAAAAAACAAACAAACAAGTGGACTCACGCGAAGGAAGGCGCTTCGGCTGCTCCTGTTTCCTCCTGGGCATTTTAAAAAATAAACAAACCCTTCTTCTTCGTCTTCTTCTTTCACATTCTTCTTCTTCTTCTTCTTCTGCTGCTGCTGCTCCTTCTGGGTGTCACGCGCGAGAAGCGAAAAGGTCCTTCGCCATGGAAATGTGGCGCGGGCGCGAGCTCGATGGCGGGGGGACTCGCCGCGTGCACCTGGCCGTCTTCGCTTTTGCTCCGTGTGTGTGAGAGTGTGTGTGTGTGTTGGGAGCGGTACAGCAGGAGGAGGTGCTGTTGTTGTAGTCGCCGTGTCTTGGCTATGGCCGCTCTCTCTCTCTCTCTCTCTCTCTCTCTTTGAGTGAGTGAGTGTGCGCGCGCGCCTCGAGCCCCTAACTAACACTAATGCAGGGATCAAAGGGCAGCAACAGCAGAGCGAGAGCGAGCGGGCGCGGGCGAGCGGCCGGGGCGCGCGCACGCACGCACGCTCACGACTCGAACGCGGACGCGCGCTGGAAAGGAACAAGGTGGCCATGAACCTGACAGAGGGCACCCTTTAATCACTGCCCCTGAAACAGAGATTTTCTTTACACCCCCCCCCCCTTTTTTGTTGTTGTTGTTGTTGCTGCTGCTGGGTTTTTTTTTGTTTGTTTGTTTTTTAGTTCTACATTTGAAACTTTAAAACAGTAATGCATAAAATTCTACACAGAAATTTGAAAGAAAAGAATTTAGGTTATGTTACGTGCACATAACTTATAGAGTATATAAATTAAAAATTAATTTATATCCAGTGCAAAGAAATTAAAATGAATTTTCTATTTCTATTATAAATCTTATTCTTTATTATAATAAAGGGCAGCATGGTGGCACAGTGGCTAGCATGTTTCTGGGTGAAGTTGCCCCATGCTTGACATTTTACCACTTACTTCATTGTAAGAGGAGACAAAATCTACCCATTTGAAAAAATATTCATCAGTGATTTAATGAAATACCTTCAATATTTATTTTATAAATTCTTGTTGTTTTGGAAATCGAACCTGCAACCTTTCGCTCCCAAAGCCGCTTCTCTAGCCATTAGGCTACAGCTGCCTATATATATATATATATATATATATATATATATATGTACACACACACACACACACACACACGTATGTATTTTCAATATATATATATATATGTATGTATATGTAACAAACGTTCATGCTCACATTCCCACCTATGGACCATTTAGAGTGGCCAGTTGATCTGATACACACACACACACACACACATATATGTATATATATGTGTATATATATATATATATATGTGTGTGTGGGTGTGTGTGTGTGTGTGTGTGTGTGTATGTTTTAAGAACATATAAGGTATTAGCTCACCCCTAATTTTATTTTATGTTATCAAATAATTCCTCACAGAATTCATTCATTCATTATGATTTCATCAGTGTGTGGAGTTGGGGTGAGTGGTGAGGTACACCCTGAACATGTCTTCAGTCTAACGAAACACTAGCAGAGACACAAACAAACGTTCACGCTCACATTCACACCTATGGACCATTTAGAGTGGCCAGTTGATCTGATACCCATGTCATTGGGCTGGAGGAGGAAACCAGAGTATCCAGAAGAAACCTATACAAACACGGGGAGAACATGAAAACTCCACAGAGAAACACTCTGGTTCAAACCCAGAACTCTGTTGCTGTGAGGTGACAGTACTATCCACTGAGCCACAGTATCACTGTATTCATAAATCAATATTCTATTTTAAGTTGTTCTGTAGAATGCTTATCTCTCAGTGCATCATACTCTGACTCTATCTTTACTAATTTACTGCACAAAATGTAAAAAATTAAAACATTGCATAGTTTTAAACCTCTCAGCCGCCCAGTGGATCTTGACAAATAGCCTAGACAAAGTCTATAAGGTCAAGGCCACTGTGAGAAGGTCAGAGGTCAAACAGAGAAGACGACAAACCGGCGTGCAAAATGTCAGAATGATCCGCCCAGCAGTCCTTAAGAAATAGCTTGGACAAAATGTATAAGGTCAAGGTCATTGTGACAAGGTCAAAGGTCAGATGAACAAAACAACACTTTCATCTTGGAGGCCCAAGCGTAGAGGATGCTCATGTAAAAATTCAGTGAATGATTATTTTTCTCTAACAGATATTAAATATTATAGTATATAATATCAGATATTAAGTTTAGTCTTCAATATGAGCGGCACTTACAGCAAGAAGGTCCTGGGATCGAGTCACGGGCTTGGCGAGGGCGCCTCTGTGTGGAGTTTGCATGTTCTCCCCATGCTTACGTAGTTTCTTCCCACAATCCAAACACATGCACCTTAGGTTAATTGGCTGTTCCAAATTGCCCCTCGGTGTGAGAGTAAATTCTTTGTTTTTAGCCAAAGACAAAATGTATTAAATAGAAAAAATCTGGATGTGCTTTAAAATCATTGCGGCATGAAAGGGTTAAATTTCCTACATCTGTTTATAGAATAGTGTTTATATCCAACTTGTTAAGATATATTTAAACACAAAAAAAGGAATCAATGTGCCATATAAAGGAATTCAGGACTCCCCCACCCCCCACCCCCACCCCCCCACGGACAGTGGAGTAATTACACAATGATTTATACAATTATAACCAGGTTGTAACACCGTGGAAGGAGGGGTAATAACTCGTATAAATAAATCAGAGGGAAACAATCTCGCAACACGAGACAAAAGGCTTTCTGTGTGTTTCCTTTTCGCGCCCGAGCCTGTTGGAGAGGAGCGAGCAGCCGGCTGCTCCCCACACGCGGCATGTCTCCATGCGTTGGCCGCTCTCGTTCTTTCACACCTCTCTGGTGTGAGCAGGCCGGCGCTGCCATGCTGCCGTCCCCCTCATCCTGCCACCCGCACGTGATGCCCGCTGTTACCGTGGCAATTAGCGCAGGGCCCAAATTAGCCCGCTTCGCCCCTGCACAGGTGACTGACACACTTGGTATGTAGCTCATTAGAATATGGACACCACACACACACAGGCCTATTGTCCTTCTCCAACTGCTAGTTGTGTGTGTGTGTGTGTGTGTGTGTGTATGAGATAAAAGGGACTCACTGTACAAATTACCATGTTGATATAGATTTGTTACACAATCTCCAGATCCCCAATTCAACTACTGTATCTCTGTTGTTTATACAAGTAATTCTGTGTGTGTGCGTGTGCGTGTGTGTGTGTGTGTGTGTGTGTGTGTGTGTGTCTTGTTTTTGTTCAGATTTAGCCTGGTCTCCATGGCGAGGTCAGAGGCTGTGCCGTGACCCTGCCCATGCCGGGTAGCCGATGTAATGCAATCGGCAAGATAGTCACCATGGCAACCACAGTGTGACCTCACACTTGGGGTCGACCTAAAGGTCATCACACAGACACGGTTTCATCGCGCGACATTGTATCAACAGGACCTTGGCAATGACAAATGGCTGCCAGTGGACGGATACTGTGCATTTCCATTTGATACCAAACACACACACACACACACACACACACACACATCCTGTAGTATCATTTTACTATTCACCTCCAGACCTTTATTCATGCATGTCACATTTGCATTGAAAAACATTCATTTAGTAGTTAGAACTCTAGAGTTTCACCCAGTTAGAACTCCAGCGTTTCAGTTTGTTTGTTTAAATGGTGCACAGTTAATGTACTGACAGCACACACCACCCTGAAACATCAACATCGCACTTTAAACCTCCTCTTTATTTTCAGTGATTCTGGAATATTGACATAAGAGATGAAAGTACAACATTATCACCCAAATCCTATAATTTATATGACATCATTAATAAAAAAAAATCAAATCAAATCAAATATTGAAGTACTGGCTACGTCCCTGGACCTGGATTTCAATCATGGGCTTGGTGTGGGGTTTGCATGTTCTCCCCGTGCTTGTGTGGGTTTCCTCAGGGTACACTGGTTTCCTCCCACAGTCCAAAGACATGCACATTAGGCTAATCGGCTGTTCCAGATCGCCCCTTCGGGGTGAGTGTGAGTGAGAATGGTCGTGTGTGTTGTGTGCGATGGATTGGCGAGCTTTTCAGGGTGTACCCCGCCCTCAACCAGAGTTGGCTGAAATAGGCTCCAACCTCTTTGTGACCCTAGTGGGAGTAAGTGGTTTGGCAAATGAGTGACTGAATGTGCAGAATAATGAAACTGGGCGGTACAGTGTACAGCGTAGTGGTTAGCATGTCCGTCTTGGGATCGGTGACGGTGTTTCTGTGTGGAGTTTGTATGTTCTCCTTGTGCTCGCGTGGGTTTCCTCTGGGCACTTTGGTTTTCTCCTACAGTCCAAAGACATGCACGGTGGGCTAATCGGCTGCTCCAAATTGCCCCTGAGGTGTGAGCGTGAGTGCGAATGCTTGTGTGTGTGTGTGTGTGTGTGTGTGTTGCCCTGTGAAAGATTGGCGAGCTGTTCAGGGTGTACCCTGCCTTCACCCAGAGGTGAATGACTGAATGAAATATGTAGTTGAGTTCCGTTTGTTGGGCAGCACGGTGGCGTAGTTTGTTAGCACGTCCGCCTCACAGCAAGAAGGTCCTGGGTTCAATTTCCAGGGCGTTTCTGTGTGGAGTTTGCATGTTCTTCCTGTGCTTGCGTGGGTTTTCTCAGGGTACTCCGGTTTCCTCCCACAGTTCAAAAACATGCACAGTAGGCTAACTGGCTGTTCCAAATCACCCCTAGGTGTGAGAGTGAGTGTGAATGGCTGTGTGACTGTTGGCCCTGGGATGGCCCGGCGAGCTGTCCAGGGTGTACCCCGCCCTCGCCCAGAGTCGGCTGAGATGGGTGCCAGCATTCCCGCAACCCTAATTAGGTTAAAGCGGTTCAGAAAATGAATGAATGAATGAGTTGCGTATGCTGACGTGTTTTTTTTTTAAACAGAAAGCGATGGTGTGATGTGATGCTTGAATGATTTCTGCAACGGCCAATCACGTTCGAGATCACAGCAACCTAGCTAAATATTGTGAATGGCCAAAAAAAAAAAAAAAAAAAACCTAACAAAAAAAAGGAAGCCATTTTCCTGTTCCATTAGACCCCACCCACTCTGTTTATTCTAAATAAGGAGATGCTGTGTGTTTTGGGAGTCAGTAGCACTTGGAGATCTATAGGTCTATCAGAGGAAGTGCACCACAATCGGACCACCGGTTATTATTCGTGTGGTGGATCATTTCCACATGCTCAGCACAGCAGTGTGTGTGTGTGTGTGTGTGTGTGTGTGTGTGTGTGTGTGTGTGTGTGTGTGTGTGTGTGTGTGTG
>JAOUQZ010000039.1:26891402-26901402 GCA_028564935.1 Neosilurus hyrtlii
TTAGTCATGCTGGAGTCCCTGCTTGCACCCAGCACTAATAAACTCTTCTTTTACCATTACACTGCTATAAGGACACCTAATAACCTTTCTTTCTCTCTAAAAGCACAATACAAATAAAACTGTCACATGTGCTCAGTGTGAACCTGCTTTCATTTTTGAAGAGCACAGGGCACCAGTAGCGAATTTGCCAATCTTGGTGTTCTCTGGCAAATGCCAAACATCCTACACGGTGTTGGGCTGTAAGCACAACCTTCACCTGTGGACGTCGGGCCCTCATACCTTCATGGAGTCTGTTTCTGACCATTTGAGCAGACACATGCACATTTGTGGCCTGCTGGAAGTCATTTTGCAGGGCTCTGGCAGTGTTCCTTCTGTTCCTCCTTCCACAAAGACGGAGGTAGTGGCCCTGCTGCTGGGTTGTACAGCCTCCTCCACATCTCCTGATGTACTGGCCTGTCTCCTGGTAGCGCCTCCATGCTCTGGACACTACGCTGACAGACACAGCAAACCTTCTTGCCACAGCTCGCATTGATGTGCCATCCTGGATGAGCTGCACAACCTGAGCCACTTGTGTGGGTTGTAGACTCCGTCTCATGCTACCACTAGAGTGAAAGCACCGCCAGCATTCAAAAGTGACTAAAACATCAGACAGCAAGCATAGGAACTGAGAAGTGGTCTGTGGTCACCACCTACAGCACCACTTCTTTATTGGGGTGTCTTGCTAATTGCCTATAATTTCCACCTGTTGTCTATTCCATTTGCACAACAGCAGGTGAAATTGGTTGTCAATCAGTGTTGCTTCCTAAGTGGACAGTTTGATTTCACAGAAATCTGATTGACTTGGAGTTACATTGTATCGTTTAGGTGTTTTATTTTCGATTTGATGTACCCCTATTTCCCGGACTTCAGATTTCATGTACAAAATCCGCCGCCGGACATTATTTGGTATTGCTGGACAAATGCTCAGACAAGTCCGGGAATCGATGATGGAAGTCCAGGTTGGTTATGATTTTCAAACTTTCCTCCTGTCCGGCCCGTTCCCTGCTCCCCGGTCAGTGTCCACAGCTCCTGCTAAGTTGAAAAAGTCCGGGACTGCTGCTGAATAATGGCGATTACCGGACCAATTATGGTAAATGTCCGGTAAAGGGTAGAGACATTTGCGATTGTCGCACTTTTTAGGTTCCCGGACAACCTATCCCCGTAATAATCCGGCAAATCGAGGGTGAAGTATATATATATATGGGTGTGGATTGAGAACTTGCTCAAAGCACAAATAGTTACACCATATGCAACATATTGATGAAAATTAAGCTTTTATTTGTAAAAATTACTTGATAACAAAAACAGAGTTTATTGGTCACTTCCCTTTACTGCCTTTTGCGATTCAAGTCGGCGGTGTTCAACCACTTGCAAAACAAACTGTTTCTGTTGTTCATTGTGGGCCAGTGATTCATTGAAAGACTGCATGAGAGCCGATGCTCTTTCTGCCAAATCATTTGTCACTCGCAGGGAAAGTACAATAGCTTGAGCCTCTTTGTATCCCATTGTTGTGGATCCTTTTCAAGCAAAGTTTGATCCAATTCCACGATCTGAAAAAGCTTGATGGTAGAAGCTGTGAAAAAGTCAGGCAGTGACTTATGGAGAGGTTCATGTATAGGAGGCAGCCTTTCAGGGGGTTCATCAGAGCCCTCAGTGTTGTGGATGTTTTCATACAGAGGTTACATTCTGTAATACTGCAGTTGAATAATCATCAATGTACGATATTCACTATCCAGCACAGCCGTTTGCACAGTGTAATATTTTGTCACATTCTAAATGAAATCATGGGTATTATTTTCCTCATTATGATGCGGCAGTAGTATAATGCTTGCTTTAAGCATGAAAATAGACCACATAGCATAAGTATACATTCATATTTTTTGTATATAGGGCCAATATAACAAGTAAATAACAGATTTACCATTTATCTTACTGTGGTGCAGTTCTACGAAATAGATGTAATCATGTACCGCATTATATAGTCTCGCGCGCTAGACTTGGCACCTAGATGCTTAACTTTTGAGTTTTTTATAAACATTTTTTTCATTTTTTTGTAGACAATATGTATATGAATGTATATTAAAATATATTAATATTTATTTTCTAAGCTGATTAATCCTTATTAATGTCGCAGTGAGGATGTCGTCCATCTCAGCAATCTCTGGGCCAAGGCAGGGTACACCCTGAACAGCTCGCCAAACCATTGCAGGGCCAACAAACATTCACACTCACACTCCCACCTAGGGGCAATTTGGAACAGCCAATTAGCCTATTGTGCATGTTTTTGGACTGTAGGAGACAGTACCCGGAGGAAAGCAACGCAAGCACGGGGAGAACATGAAAACTCCACACAGAAACGCCCTGGGACCCTCTTGCTGTGAGGCGGACATGCTAACCACTTCGCCACCATGCCGCCTTATATAAATGTTTAATATTTATGAAATACAATGAAGTTGTTACATGAAAATTCTGAAAATACTTTCCTTCCCCTGGCCAGCATGGTGGCGTAGTGGTTAGCACACCCGCCTCACAGCAAGAAGGTCCTGGGTTCAAGTCCCAGGTGCAGCTCAAGCATTTCTTTGTGGAATTTGCACGTTCTCCCCATGCCTGCGTTGGTTCCATCCAGGTGCTCTGGTTTTCTCCCACAGTCCAAAGACATGCACATTAGGCTAATTGCCCCAGGTGTGAGTTTGTGTGAAAGGTTGCATGTCTTGGACGAACTATTCAGGGTGTACCCTACCTTCACCCCGAGTCGGCCGAGATAGGCTCCAGCCTCCCTATGACCCTAGGAGGACTAAGCAGTTTGTGAAATGAATGAATGCATGAACCACCGTTATAATAAATTGCACCCCAGACATAAAACACAACAAAAAAGTAAATTTGTACTGTATTTGAATGTATAATCTTCATTGCTCACTTTAGGCCACACCTCCTACATGACTAATATACTTGCTTTTGATACCAATCTACTGTATGTGCTGAGACAGAAAGTGATTCACCTTCACGACTGATGACTCTTTTATAGCTCTGTGACGTCTTGTATATTTTTATAGTTAACAGTGTGTCACACGGTGTCAGAAAGCACGCTTGAGTTACTCCAGGCAAGGGTATGAGTTTGGCATGCAGAAACTAAACTGGAGAATATGTATTTTTTCAACACATTATAGCTACTTTAAGGGTGGCACAGAGGTTAGCACGTCCGCCCCACAGCCAGAAGGTCCTGGGTTCGAGTCCTGGGCTCAGCTCGGGTGTTTCTGTGTGGAGTCCGCATGCTCTGCCTGTGCTTGCATGGGTTTCCTCCTACAGTCCTAAGACATGCACAGTAGGCTAACTGGCTGTTCCAAATTGCCCCTATGACTGAGATGGGCTCCAGCCTCCTTGTAGGAATAGTAGGATTAAGTGGTTCGGCAAATAAGCTCCAGTACAATGAAAAAGGACTACATTTGGGTTACATCCTGGGTTCAAGTCCCAGGCTCAGCTTGGGTGTTTCCGTGTGGAATTTGCATGTTTTCCTGATGCTTGCGTGGGTTTCCTCTGCGTACTCCAGTTTCATTCCACAGTCCAAAGACGTACACATTAGGCAAACTAGCCTACTAACTGTTCACAATTGTCCTGCGGTGTGAGTGTGAGTGTGTATGGTTGTGGGTGTTGGCCTGCGATGGTTTGGTGAGCTGTTCAGGGTGTACCCTACCTTCGCCGAGAGTTGGCTGAGATGGGCTCCAGCCTCCTCATGACCCTAGTAGTAGGATTAAGCGGTTTGGTAAATGAGTGAGTATAGCTACTTTAACCTGCTAGCTCCAAAACACGTTAAAGTACAGTAGTGTGGTGGTCAGCATGTTTGCCTCACAGCAAGAAGGTCCTGGGTTCAAGTCCCAGGCTCAGTGATTTGTTAACCACAGATTAGTGTGCATTTGTGACATGCTCAGATATTTAAATGAGTCCTTTTGCAGTCCGTTTAAAAAAACAACCCCCCCCACCACCACCACCGCCACCACCACCTTTTTTTTTTCTTTCTTCACCTCCCATTTCTATTAGCTGTCGATTATAGTATTATGCTCAGAAAGGAAGTATACAGCTGTGGATACACATACTTAGATGCAATGAATACAGCATTTGAAATATAAAGAATAATCCAATTATGATGTTAATAAGCTTAATATAATAAACGACGAAGCCCTTAAAATAAATATAGTGTGGTTACAAGTGTAAATTGTCCCTGGTTAGTATAGACTACTGTTTAATGTATTACAGTGAACACAAGGTCTAGCATTTCCTTAGATTTTCTGTACAGGATAAAGAAGAAAAGAATGATGGAGTCTCTAAAGCTTGTGGGTAATTGCAGCCCAGCTTCAAGCCTTTGTCTGCCTATGGTTTTTGTCTGTAAACAGATTTCGGCTCTCTCTATCTCTCTTTCTCTCTCTTGCACTCTCTCCATATCCCTTTGTCCCCCCTCCTTTGCCCACTTTCAGGCTCCTCCCCTCCTCTTCCAACCCTCCACCAATGGGAGAGTCTTCAGGTGTTGACCTTATCGGGTGGAGGTCAATGCCAGGTCAGGGCTCTGTTGCTAGGTTACCATCAGATAAGTGGTGAGGAAGGCTGCGCGGCAGGTTGCACCGTCATTCGGCGCCTGTCATGTAATCTCATTCATTTGCTGACAATTGCCTGCACGTCACAGAAGGTTATCGAGCCCATCCTGTCATAATGAAACGCATTAAAATATTAAACCAAGCAGCTCTGTATCGTGTGGGACTTTCTCTTCTGGATGGGTTATGCCACATTAATGTCAGCTTTTATTTCAGCAGGTTGGTAATGGGTGCATGCATCAAATACATGATTCACTGACAGTTCAGATACTGAGATTTTTCAAATTCTGACCTCTCTTAGTGGTCATGATGCAATGCTACTAATACACAAGTGTGACACATTAAAGGAAAAACAAAATCTAGTAAGAGATCGAGCTGCTAATAACCACCAGAACTGCCATTTTAATACACCTTAATCAGACACGCTACACTCCTTTGGAACTACATCTCTCTCTCTCTCTCACTCATTTGTGGAGCCACTTAATCCTATCAGGCTCACAGGGAGGCTGGAGCCTATTCCAACCGACACCGGGCAATGGCAGGGTACACCATAAACTGCTCGCCAGACCATTGCAGGGCCAACACACACACAACCATTTACACATGCGCTCACAACTAGGGGGAAATTTGGAACAGCCGATTAGCCTAATGTGCCACAATTGGATTGTGGGAGGAAACTGGAGTACTAGGAGAAACACATTCAAGCACAGGGAAGACATGCGAACTCCACACGTAGCACCCGTGCCAAGCCCGGGACTCAAACCCATGACATTCTTCCTTAAAAAATATTGCAAAAGCTAATTTTTCTTATGGTTTACCACCTTTATTTGTAGGTACTGTACTTAAGTGGGTGAAATGTTTGCTTTGAAAATGCTGAAAAACAATCGCAACTGCATGTATGTATAATGTTCATTCATTTTCTAAGCCGCTTAATCCTAATTAGGGTCACGGGAAGGCTGGCGCCCATCAAAGCCGACTACAGGCGAGGGCGGGGTACACCCTAGAGGCAGAGCCAATGCTCACACAACCATTCACACTCACACTCCACCCTAGGGGCGATTTGGAACAGCCAATTAGCTTACTGTGCATGTTTTTGGACTGTGGGAGGAGACCCACGCAAGCACGGGGAGAACATGAAAACTCCACACAGAAATGGCCAATCGAACCCAGGCCCTCTTGCTGTGAGGCAGAATCGCTAACCACTACGCCACCGTGCTGCCCGCGTGTGTAATATTTCGCAAAAGTCTTAGGATCCCTTATTTTTAGTACAAAACTTTGGCGACATGGTGGCATTGGGGTTTTCACATTCGCCTCATAGCAAGCAGGTCCTGGGCTCGGCTTCCGGGCTCGGCGAGGGCGTTTCTGTGTGGAGTTTGCATGTTCTCCGCCGTGCTTCTGTGGGTTTCCTTCACATACTCCGGTTTCCTCCAGCAGCCCAGAGACATTCACATTAAGCTAACTGGCACCTTGGTGTGAGTGGGAGTGGTTGTGTGTGTGTGTGTCGCCCTGCAATGGACTGCTGAGCTGTTCAGGGTTTACCCTGCCTTCACCCAGAGTCAACTAAGACTCATGACCCCAGTAGGATAAAACCGTTTGGCAAATAAATAAATAAATGAATGAATGAATGTGTGTATACTGTATTTAAGGATGTAAGTATGTGTGTACACGTGTTGTCCACTTGACTGCTCTGTCATGACTTATTTGACTCATTTGAAGTGCTCCTGATTACTTCTAAACTCCAAATAGCAGCAAATTGGAGCAGTTGAGGCAGTGTAATATATTTAGTTCGTGTGTCCAAGGTCTTCACACAAATGTGACGCAGCCTCCTACGCTCTGCCACCTGGACTTCTCGGAAAGCGTTGCTCGAAAGCCAGTGTGGATAAATGACAACTGAAAGACAGGTCCTGTTCACACCAGGCCACTCTCTCTCTCTCTCTCTCTCTCTCCCTCTATTTCTCACCCTCTCTCTTTCACACACACACAATCCTATAATTGCGGGAATGGAATGAAAAGTGGTAGCGTTTCACCACCATGTTCTCGCTGAAAAGTGATAAAGCAGCAGGTGATCGTTCATTTTCTTTCCAATTGCATGACACGGAGCCACCACTTCAAAAAAAGCGACAAGGTTTTCTTAATTATATGCAAATGAGGCATGATACAACAAAGTAACAAATTCAAAAAATTACCATGAACGGATCCTCATAAAAATTCTGTACCATGTGTGGACTGTGCGTTCCTTCAGTTCCCCACCCAAAACTGTAGTTCCTACTTGTAATTACGTAGTTCGTTTCAAGGAATGGAAAAATTCATTTATTCGTTTGCCGAACTGCATAATCCTACTAGGGATGGAGTGATGCTGGAGCCTGTCTCAGCTGACTCTGGGCGATGACGGAATACTCCCTGAACAGCTCGCCAATCCATGGCACAACCATTCACATTCACACTCACACTCGGGCACACATTAGGGGCAAGGTGGAGCATCCAGTTAGCCTAATGTGCATGTCATTGGACTGTGGGAGGAAACCGGATTACCCAGAGGAAACCCACGCAAGCACAGGGAGAACAGGCAAACAGAAATGCACTCACCGAAACCGGGACTTGAATCCAGAACCTTCTTGATGTGATCTCTATCTTGCCGCCCAATGGAAAAATTATTCATTTACTCATTCACTTTCTAAGCCGCTTAATCCTAATTATGGGCAACACACACAACCATTCACACTCACACTCACCCCTGGGGTGATTTGGAATAGCCACTTAGCCTACTGTGCCTGTTTTTGGAATGTGGGAGGAAACTGAAGTACCTGGAGGAAACCTATGCAAACATGCAGCCTTTGCACAGAAAATCCTGAAACCAGGAATTAAATTCAGGCCTTCTTGCTGTGAGAAGGACGTGTTAACTCGAGTGAAATGCCAGAAAAATAAAGAACAGCCATAACATTAAAACCACCTGACTGGTCTGCAGCAAGGCAACCCCATACACAGTAGCCCTTCTATAAGATCAGACCCAGATGTACTAGCCATCACTAGCCTTCCCATGGGATTCAGTGAGCTCTGACACTCTTGACACTCTTACCAGTTTACAGGTTGTCCTTCCTTGGACCACCGTTGATAAGTACTTACCACTGCATACTAGGAACTCCTCACAAGACCTACTGCCTTGGAGATGAATAAAGTCAGTCATTTAGCCATCACAGTGTGGCTCTTCAAAGTCACTCAGAACTTTATGGTACATTTGTTCATTCGGAGTTTAGTACATGCTACACGGAAATGTAAGTGCACCATGCTCTGCATAGGTGTTTTAGTAAATAATACAAGGAAACAAAGTCATAAACAAGGAAGTGATGTAAGGTGACATACGGCTCGATATTTGCATAAGCGACTGCTAAAATTGGTGCATAAGGATTGAATGAATTCACGTGAATTGATGCGAACTTGTGAATTCCAGGCGGGACCGATTAACCCGAGATAGCAGACTGCTTAATCTTACCAGGGTCACAGGGAGACTGGAGCCTATCTCAGCTGACCCTTGGTGAAGGCGGGGTACACCCTGAACAGCTCGCCAGTACATTGCGTGACCAACACACACACACACACACACATCCAAATACAGTCATACTTGCACTTCGGGGAAAATTGGAACAGCTGTCATAATGTGCATATCTTTGGAATGTTGGAGGAAATTGGAGTGTCCAGAGGAAACCCATGCAGGCATGGGGAGAACATTCAAAGTCCTCACGGAAACACCCTTGCCGATCCTGGGACTCGAACCCAGGACCTTCAAGCTGTAAGGCAGACGTGCTAACCAACTTCGCCACCGTGTCGCCTTCTACCGCTCCTGTGTAGCACTAATACTAAATCTATAAATCTTAATATTGTGGCAGTATTTTTATCAACATATTGCTTTTATATTGTCAAATTGTCTATCTCTGGTTGCTCTTACACAGCGATTCCAATTAAATACAAATTAATTTTATATAAAACAACCCCCAGAAAATTCCCCCAACACAGAAAAACCTTGCCGGGACATTGTAGGAACGTTCTTAAAGCTTGAAAACTTTCCTAGAACCGCTACATACAAAAAATAGTCTTCTATCCAAAATATGATTTCTGGGAGTGAAGTCAAACAACATCAGAAAGTCTTTTAGCCGCAGGAGCATTCTGTCACTGTCTGAACCTGGAGGTTAACCACAGGTCAGCGGATTGGACGACGGATGTGCTGTTTGATGAGGCGTCTGGCCGGTTCCGAGGCAGCTTACATGGAGCCTGGGTGAGACTGGCGCACTGCGAGGGGTGAAGGCTCCACGCCTGGGTGCTTGCCAGCTGACATTCCAGTGAGACAAACTGAGAGAGAAAAAGTGGTCAGGGCAGATTTACCAAGGCTGCGACTCGCCTCAGGAATGTGTGTAACACTGCACTCCTGTGAAAGGGATAAAGATGAGCGTGAAGACTCTTGTGCAGTCTCTCCCACTCTCTAGTTCTTTTCAACCTTCCACTTGTCACCTTTCTACTATACAGTAAGACAGTATATGTATGTATGGGCCTGTTGTTGTTTGTCCTTTATGTGCATTAACTCAAGATTTCTTTCTCTTTTTTAAACAATAAAAAAAAACATTCTCATTATGTCGTGCCTGCAGCTAACGCACTCGACGCTCGCTAAACTTTAACACGAGTATGAGTGGACTTCAAGAAATGTCTGATATGAAAACTATTTACTGTGTAATGCATGAATGGTATGATGTACTGCATGAGGCCGCAGAATGTTTTATTCTATTAGATACTAAAGCTATTTATAACACAGCGCTGTTGAATTCTTGAATCTGATTGGCTAGAAGGTGTTGATTCATTTTCTGTAACAGCAGCTCTGACAGTAGTTACTCCCAAATCTCATATGTATAATTCATTCATTTTAATCTAAGCCACTTAATTCTAATGAGGGTTGCGGGGAGGCCGGCGCCCATCTCAGCCGACTCTGGCTGGATCTCAGCCGACATCCTGGACAGCCCGCCGGGCCATCGCAAGGCCAATATACACACAACTATTCACACTCACATCAAGGGGTGATTTGAAATTAGCCTACTGTACATGTTTTTGGACTATAGGAGGAAACTGGAGTACCCGGAGGAAACCCATGCAAGCACGGAGAGAACATGGGAATCAGACGCAGTTGAGGCGGATGTGCTGCACCACCGTGCTGCCCACCTCACATGCATTGCACAGTACATTCATGCTCCCATTGTAGTACATCATTTATTCTATAATAACAACCTATACAGATACTGGTACTGCACACGGAGGCCCCATATCCACTAAACACCTAATAAAAAATAATAATAGCATGTCATAGCTGATAGGGTGAAGTTTTCTGTGAGGGGATG
>JAOUQZ010000039.1:26904462-26930119 GCA_028564935.1 Neosilurus hyrtlii
CAAAAACATGCACAGTAGGCTAATCGGCTGTTCCAAATCACCCCTAGGTGTGAGTGTGAGTGTGAATGGTTGTGTGACCGATGGCCCTGTGATGGCCTGGCGAGCTGTCCAGGGTGTACCCCGCTCTCGCCCGAAATCGGCTAAGATGGGCGCCAGCCTCCCCGCGACCCTAAGTAGGAATAAGTGGTTCAGAAGATGAATTAATGAATTACTCACCTCAGGAAAAGTGGATATCATTGATTGTCGCAAAAATACATTCTCATGCTGGTTTTCTATAGACTAGGATCCAAGAAAAACATGAAGGAAATAATCAAAAAGTCATTTTATATCATCGGCACCTGTTAAAGAATTTATTCATTCATTCATTTCTTTATCCTGTAAGTTGCTTAATCGTAATTAGGGTCGCGGGGAGGCTGGCGCCCATCTCAACCGACTCTGGGCATAGGTGGGGTACACTCTGAACAGCTCACCAGGCCATTGCAGAGCCAACACATACAACCACTCACACTCACACTCACACCTAGGGGTGATTTGGAACAGCCAATTAGCCTACTGTGCATGTATTTCGACTGTAGGAGGAAACCAGAGTACCTGAGTCTGGGAATCGAACCCAGGACCTTCTTGCTGTAACGCGATCGTGCTAACTACTGTGCCACTGTGCCGCCCCCTCATTAAAGAAAGAAAAAAAAAACAAAAAACCTGGAGCCAACACAAACTCATAAATTAAGACAAATAAAACAAATCATGCAATTATGATTATTAGGAAATGGTGGGACAGAGGGTGGGCTGATCCGTCTGCGCGTAGCCATAAGCCATAAACAAATGCCTTCGCTGATGGAAGATTTAGCAAGGGAAAGATGATTAAAGACTGCTTTGATTTTTTTTTTTTCCCTGAAGATGAAACTTGGGTTGTAAATCAATTGCGTTTGCTGCTGCAGCTTATTTAAAACACCGTGCAACACTTTAGATCCAGAGCATCACCTGAGATGCTTCAAATAATTTTACAACAAGTTGGGTTCAAGTCCCGGCTGTTTCTTTGTGGAGTTTGCATGTTCTCCCTGTGCTTGTGTGGGTTTTCTCTGGATACTCTGGTTTCCTCCTACAGTTCAAAAACAAGTTGCTGTTTCAAATTGCTCCTAAGTATGAGTATAAATCGTGTGTGTGTGTTTGTGTGTATGTGTGTGTGTTTGCCCTGCAGTGGTCTAGCGAGTTGTTCAGGGTGTAACCTGCCTTCACCCAGTGTTGGCTTCCCAGCGACCCTATTAGGATTAGAAATGATACACTGTAGAAGTTTCTTTTCTTCTTTTCTTGTCATCTCACTTAATTTACATCTAATTCCCATTTTTTGTGGTTTATCTATAGGTTCTGACCTTTTCACATGCTGACACGTTGCTAAGTACATTTTATTGGCATAGAAGTGAGTCAAAATAACTTCCACATTTGCCTTTCTGTGTTTTCTTTTGCCATTTAATTTGGCATTTCATGTTTCCAGCCCTTTGAAAGCTTGACTTTTTTGTTGGCACCACTAAAAGCAAATAAGCTCTTCGGGAACACCCCCTGCACACCCAGGTGATAAACAATCATACTGTATCCACATGAAAGCACTCACTCACTCTCTTTTCTGAATTCTACTAGGGTCGCAGGGAGGCTGGAGCCTATTCCAGCTGACCCTGGGCGAAGGCGGGGTGCACCCTGAACACCCTGAATGTCAGGCCACCACAGGGCCAACACACACACAAAACTGGCAGACCTGCTGACCACGATGCCGCTATGCAGCCCCCCCCCCAACACACACACACACACACACACACACACACACACATAAAAATACACTTTATCTTTAACTTCATCTCTAATATTATGCTTTAAGCTCCAGAACGGACTTTAAGGCAAACATAGCATTATGTTTTGTGTGCATTATTTTAAAGATGAAGAACATAGATGAACATTTCACAAAATAAAAGAACCATAGCTGACTTTCGTAAAGAGTTGCTTTGCTGTGAGTGTGTTTCTGCCCTGGCGAGCTGTCCAGGGTGTACTCTTCCCTTGCCCAGAGTCGGCTGAGATGGATGTTGGCCTCCCTGCGATTCTAATTCATATTTAGTGGTTTAGAAAATTAATAAATGAATGAAAGTTATGTCACATCCCTCTTTTAAGACACTCATTCACTCGCTTACTCACTCATTTGCTGAACCGCCGACTCCTACTAGGATCACAGGGAGGCTGGAGCCCATCTCAGTTGACGCTGGGCAGGGTACACCCTAAACAGCTTACAGTTAAATAGAATCAAATCATGTGATTATTCACGTGTAAAGGTCATGTGACTTTACTGTAAAGTAACACGGCACCCATCTCAGCCAACTCTGGGCGAAGGCAGAGTACACCCTGGACAGCTCGCTAGGCCATCGCAGGGCAGAATGGCAATGGCACAGTCAGCAATGGTTCTTTTACATGCCTCTCACCGAAGACAGTGAAAGAAATGGCGAAACAGCGAAAGTTAGATACACGCAGGGGCCAGTAGTGACAACATGTTGATACCCTGACGTTGATACCCTGAACCCCGACCTCCACATCAGTAATCCAGCACCCTACTACCTGGCCACCACTGCCCAGCACTGGTAATGTATATAATAATTCCATAATATCACCTGAAAATATGCACTCATATTAAGAATAAACATAATAAACTCTTGCCGAATGCAAGCCTTTTATTGGATGAGCCAAGTCGATAAAGAGGGGAGATTACTTATGAAACACAAGGTGTGACAGTACAGCAGTATGTTACAGCACGCTGGAAGAACTCATCATGAAAGCAAGATGAGGGGGCTTTGTTCCAAATGTCACGATGCATATTTATGGCTGCGGCGGAGTGTTTCCTTTTTGTATAAGCGCAGAGCGTCCACTCCTCTGTCTCAGACACTTCTGCTTACATCACATGACCTGACCAGAAATAAAGAAATAAATAAAAACACAATCGAAACGCCAATACAGTTGCAGTCTGCTCCAACCTTTTAAGATGCCGTGGCCTTTAAGATAAAAGATATCAAACGGTAATGCAAAACATTTTTCCCACGAAGAAAAATGGAGAAAATGAAACATGCGTTTTGTTCTTCTATTAGTGTATTACTGTTTCCCAGCCTGAGGCCTTTGACTAGTCCAGATCAGCCCACGTGAATGTTTTCTCAGCTTTACACTTCAGGTAATAAAGGCTTTGAGGATTAGCTGATAAGCTCACTTAGGAGTCGAAAATCGATAAAATATTTGAACTCTAAAATCATTCTTTGGTCATAATTTGAGTTTGGCGGTCTTACAACACAATAAACTCACCACTGCAGCCAAAAACAGCCAACTTCACCGGATTGTAGGAAATTATGGTATTAATTTATCACCTTCCATCAGCTCACCAGTCCACTGCAGGGCCAATACACACAAACAGTCATTCACACTCACACACAGGGGCAATTTGGAACAGCAATTTAGCCTGATGTGCCTGTCTTTGGATTGTTGAAGGAAACTGGAGTACCCAGAGGAAAGCTGCACAAGCAAGAATAGAACATGCGAACTTCACAGAAAAATGCTCTCACCAAGCCTGGGACCTTCTAGTTGCGAGGTGGACGTGCTAACCACTACGCCACCGCGCAGAATACTAACATCTAATAATAGCAGATTGATGTCAAATCTTGCTACAAACTAGGCTGGGGTCATGTATGTCAGTCTATGTAGCACATAAAAACAGTGGTCTGGGGTTTGCTTTAAGTGAACTTAGGTGCAACACTCACTCACTCACTCATTTGCCGAACCGCTTAATCCTATTAGGATCTCAGCCGACACTGAGTAAACCCAGAGCAGCTGGCTGGACCATCACAGGGCCAACACATATAACAATTTACACACACACTCACACTTAGGGGCAATCTGGAACAACCATTTAGCCTAATGTCCTAGCATGTCTTTTTAACTGTGGGAGGAAACCAGAGCACCCAGAGGAAACCCACACAGGCAGAAAACACATAAAAAGGCATGTTGTGGTCTGCAGATGAAATAGATTACCTTTGAGATAAAAAAAATAAAGAAACCATTGGATGACACAGAGGAGGTGGGTAGAACTTTCCCAGATTTGGTGACAACACGGGTTGCAAGGTTTAAATATAATGTTCAAAATGAACAGTTGAAACAAGACTAGTTGAATGCATCTCTCTCTCTCTCTCTCTTTTAAAACAGGGGTTTGACTGGCTTCCTCTGCATGGGGTGTGTGTGCATGCCTTGAGAATTGGGGTCATAGAGACCACTTCCAGCAAGGGGTGGAGTACCCGTGGCCCTTAACCATGGCAGCCTGGGACTGTATGGCCTCTCTCAGGCATCACTGTCATCCACACAAAGCTCTTTTCTTTCATCTCCGAGAGGCTCGGTGGATTTCCTCCAAATTGCACTGAGCATTCGTGCCCTGGACTTGGCCTCTTTTCTCCCCTCGCTCTCTTCCCCACGATCTTACCCACAATGTACAGTGGGTTCAGAGGTCATGAGTAACCATGGCAAAGTCGAGCCATATTTCAACCGCAATGAAAACAGTGAAATACACGGATCATCCCTTGATGTGTCTCATTAGCTTCAATTAGCTTCAATAGGAAGAATGGTATACTGTAATGACAGCACTGACTAATAATTTAGTATGCGACGCTGACCTTGGACTTCACTTCAGGGTAGTCGGCTGTGTAAATAACACTGACCGAACTCGGGGCCGATAATCACAATAGAATATAATGCACAGTGACGTGAACGTGGCTCTCGATTTCGTACTGTTGCATGATCCTATTTCCAAAAAATCCGAAATTGACTCAGATTCATATCTATGACAGGTCTAGAGGGCATGGCAAGAAACTCTGGCTGAAATCCATAATATCCTATGTTTATATATATCTATAGGGTCATGTGGAGGATGGAGCCTATCTCAACCAACTCTGGGTGAAAGCAGCTCTCCAGACCATTGCAGGGGCAACACAGACACAACCATTCACACACAAACTCACACCAAGGGGCAATTTGGAACATCCAGTAATCCTAACGTACATGTCTTTGGACTGTGGGAGGAAACCAAAGTACCCGAAGTTAACCCGCAAAAGCGCAGGGCGAATACAGTATATGTATATATAGTATAAGAACCTGTATATATATATAGGGTTTGAAGGGGTGACCCAAGTCACATGAGCCATCCTTTGATCAAGGCAAGAGTATGGCATGGTTTCCAAGCTATTACCTCCACCCAGTACCAGGATTATGGAGAAAAGGTTGGTGGGGCAGGCAAAGGAGGGGGCGCGCACACTCCGTCAGCCAATCTGGTTTTCATTTGAAAACTCCCTTGAGGTTTTTCCATTATCCTTCCTCCATATCCCGGCTGACCCTGGAGAGAAAGCCCTCGGCCGCAAAGGTCAATGCAGTCTAGACTCTCCCCTTTCTCCCCTCCATCCTCTCACCACTGACTGCCTTCGGCAACTCAGGGATCCCTCCCTTCCCCGTCTCGTTTTCCTCCTCTCTCCCCTTGGCTCTTGCTGACCCACCCCTCCTCTTTTCTAACCCCGCTCCAGCTCGCTCTGTAATCTTTTCATTTCGTCTCCCCTCCCTCTCAGGTCTTTGGGAGCTGCGAAAGGTGAGGCACATTGTGCCAGCGAATCAACTGTGCCACTGTCCATCTGAGCACCCCAGTGTCTTTTGAGGCAGGGTGAAAAACAGTCCCATCTGGCTTTACTGAGATGCTATTACTGTTGACTTACCATTTTTGCATCAGTCAGGGATCGAGGCATGGCTCCTGTATGGCACTAAGGCTTCCTTTTGTCTCCAGCAAATCAGTTTTGCATTTGCACGAATGCCTAAAGTAGCTCGCTGGCTTTATTCATTTCACCATCAAAGAAAACATGGAGCTGCAGACCGGCAGTGCTCTAGAGGGACAGGTCAATAAGGTTAAAATGTCCTCTTTTTTGGAACACAGACGAAGGGAAACATTCTCGTTTTCCTCTCCAGGCAACTGCTACAATGGTGAAAAGAAAGGCTTGCGAAACCCAAGTTGTGTCTCTCTGGCTCCATTGTGTTTTCATTCAGTATCACTTAACAAGTCTGGCTTTCTGGCTCCCATCCAATAAAGTCAAGAATGAGCTGCAGTACACTAAGGAGGTCAATATTGTGTGTGTGAGTGTATATTTTATTATACCAGTAGCTGTACTTCCCCTTCATCCTCATCAAAAACATCATCATCATCATTATTATATTATTATTATTATTATTATTATTATTATTATTATTTTCATTCTGTTACAGAGCCACACACTGATAACTTGATTGATTTCTCATATTAAAAAGGAATGAAGTCTTTCCTTTGAAAACCCCTTCAGGACACAAACCGAAGGAAGCTAGAGAAAATGAAAAACTGCTCACTGAATATTCATTAACCTGGACCTAGGTGTGTAGATGGTTCTTAACCACACTTGTTTATGACTTAAGGACTTGTAGCACTGACCTTTTGTTTAACACTGCGCCAGATACCAAATTAACCTCTAGCCTCTGCTTGGCCCACCATGGCCTGCTAACAAGCAAACTGTCTGGAAGAGCCAGAAGTGCTTTATGATTCTGCCTCTCACATTCCTGCTTTGTCCTGCCTTAAACCAACACCCAGTGTGCCCAGTGCCTTCCTTTATTATTACTGATTTTCACCACCTGCGCCTCTTTCTCCATGACCACTGGAATTTCAAACATCATGTTCTCCATGCTTGTGGCCAGAACTACAGTGATGTAAAGAAAGTGATACTGTAGCAAAAGAAAGTTTATTTATTTAATTATTTTTAAAAAATGTATTAAGTAAACTTTATTTATTAACATGGCTAATAGCAAATAGTGTAAAAGCAAGTAGTGGCATCAGGCCAGTTCTTAATTTTGTCAATTTAATACCTTTATACCTCCATAATCGGGCCCCATGGTGGCGTAATAGTTAGCATGTCTCCCTCACATCAAGGTTAAAGTCACAGCAAGGTTCAGGTCCCAGGCTTGGTGAGGAGTTCGCAAGTTCTTCCTGTGCTTTCCAGGGTTTCCTCCCACAATCCAAAGACATGCACATTAGGCGTACTGGCTGTTTCAAATTGTCCACTGGTATGAGTGTGTATGGTTGTGTGTGTGGTGCTAGCCTTGAAATGGACTGGCAAGCTGCTTCCACCCTGCCCAGAGTGTCGAGAGGCACCTGGATAATGTACGCCACAATGGCTTGAGAAACTGATGAGTTATTGGATGAGATATGGCGTTCATTGCACTGATATCACTGGCTCTGAACCTGGAAGGCTGAGACCTGGACTGTGACACTCGGGTAACACCAGAGCACACTTTCTGCAGTGGCAGCACCTTTTAGTTTTTCTCCAGACACACACCCCTCACATCAAATAAAAAGGGCCACTATTTGGTTAAAATACTGTAGTTTCATAGGCATTGCCTTCATTGAACACTGCAATGCCAGTTGATAGAGCTGCACAATAAGGTCAAATGACCTTTGAAATAAATTCTTGGAAAGAATCTTTAGTGAAACGGTGGGAACCCTGGTTTAATTGAACAAATAGGTTTACCGGCGTGCTCTGCCCTTGCCCAGAGTCAGCTGAGATGGGCGTCAGCCTCCCCACAACACTAACTAGGATTAAGCGATTCAGAAAATGAATGAATGAAAGGTTTACTGACCATCAATAAAATCACTTTTCGACTAATTTGGTCCGGGAGAAGGCCTTGTCCTGCACATTTCAGTGTTTAGTCCCAGCACCAAACACCCCTAAGCGGATAGAGGTGGCTCAGTGGATCAGGCTCTGGGTTACTGATCAAAAGATTGGGGGTTCAATCCCCAGTACCACCATGCTTCCACTTTTGGCTCTATGAGCAAGGCCCTTAACTCTAAATTGCTCAGTTGTATGAAACGGATAAAAGTACGTCACTCAGGATAAAGGTGTCAGCCAACTGTAGAATGGGAATTCTTCAAATACCTTTATGTTTATTATTCCATGGTATTTAACAGCCTTTCTTCAGTTGAAGGCACATGTATTACAAAAGAGAACTCTAAAATAACAAAACAGAGGATTTGTAACCTCTCATGTAGATGGTGGAATGTATGTGTTAGTGTAGCAGGTCATAAAAAAGTTAGCGCTGTTAGGGTTGGGCAGCGCATGATGAGGTGTACAGCATTCATGAAACTCCCATGTAAGGACACACAATGACTGTGTATTAGGGTCTTTTACATTCAGGTGTGTTTCTTGGACTGCAATTTAGTCTGAGGAGACAAACCCTCCTCTGGCACACGGGATCTGACTGGAGTGTTGAACTCTGGTCTATTAATCTGAGATAGCAAATCAGGAACAAAAGCTGCCAAGGTTATCAAGGTCTGAACTACAAGCAGGACTCTGTGGCCTAGTTGCTAAATTTTGTATACCATGGGATGAATAGTGGTAGAGGAAGAAAGGGCCTGTGCATCCTGTCCCAGTTGCTGCTCCAGGGAGAACCACAATTGTGTTGACTTGGCACTAGTGAGTCAATATCTGCACCTTGCCAAATTTTTCTCTTATCTGGGACACCATTTCCAGGGGCAGATGCCACTTGACCGCTGTGTCATTGAATGGCCAGGTAGGTGATTTTATGATCTTCATACCAGACTTACAGAGTATATTTTCCATAAATCCAGCTAACCTACCAGAGTAACCCAAGAATACCATGTGGTATGCAGATGGGAACCACTAGTGATGGGCGATTAGTCAACAAATCATTCAGAAGTATCGATTCATTTAAGAGAACAAGTTGAATCGATTTGCAAACCCAACTGAATCGATTCACCATTGCTTTGCTTATATAACTGTCTATCATCACATAAAGTAGTTGGAATCACTCATTAAGTCTCAAATCCGGTGGAGGCGGAATTGAATCTCTAACTCAATGAATCACTTAGTAAACCTCTAACTCGATGAATCACTCAGTGAAGCGCTACCTTGCTGAATCACTCAGTGAGCCACTACCTCACTGAATCGCTGAGTGAACATTTATATACTAGTGGGAAATATTACATTTTGTAATTTGCAAACTAGATCATTCGTTGAGATGGGCACCAGCCTCCCCATGATTTCTGAACTTGCAATGTATGTATATGTATTAAATTTGGACTGTGGGAGGAAACCAGAATACCCAGAGGAAACCAACACAAGCACAGGGAGACAAACTCCACACAGAAACGATCTCAACGGGTCTGGTGCTCGAACCCAAGACCTTCTTACTGTGAGGTTCGTTCATTCAACCGCTTAACCGGATTGGTGCCTTAGCTGACTCTGGGAGAGGGCAGATCGTCAGCCAGGACATCGTAGGCTGATGGTAATGCAGCCTACTCTTTACGAAATTCAGCAATGGTTCCTTTACATGCCTCTCACCACAGAGTGAGAGAGTGACAGTGGTCGGCCTTTGATAACCCAGTTAGCTGCACTGGGGGGGACAGTGACAAACCGTTGATAGTGGGGCTTGATCCAGTACCCTACCACTGGGCCACCACTACCTCTTTGCTGTGAGGTGGACGTGCTAACCACTATGCCATCATTCCACCCATGAGAAATTAATAACTATAAAATAAATAATTGAATAAATAATATGAATATTTTTTGATTGACAGCAAAATCACCTTAGAAATTTTACAGCATAAAACTGGCTTTACTCAGAAGTTAGTCTTGTTGAATTTTACAATTTTTTGTTGCCAACTTGAATTATATTTCCATTGTTAAGTTTTAGTTTCTGTGTGGAGTTTGCACGTTCTCCCAATGCAAGCATGGGTTTCCTCTGGGCACTCCGGTTTTCTCCGACAGTCCAAAAACATGCACGGTAGGCTAACTGGCTGTTTCAAATCACCCCTAGGTGTGAGTGTGGGTGTGAGTGTGATTGGCTGTGTGAGTGTTGGTCCTGCGATGGCCTCGCAAGCTGTTCAGGGTGTATCCCGCCCTCGGCATCATAACTCAGGATAAAGGAAAAGTATAATAGACAAATGTCACAGGATAAAGGAAATGAGTGATGCATTGTACCACCTAAATGAAAGATTAACACATCTCCATTTATATTCTACTATTGTTCATTATAAATGAGCTAAACTTGATCTAACACACTAAGAGGACCTAACTTCAGGCACACACAATACCTACCTCTAATGATGTAAACTACACCTTAGGCTAAAGGTTGCGTACCCTTACTGGGATTTGTTTTAAGCCCTATGTCTGGAAATACATCTTGTACACTGAGACATTGCGACGTGCCAATCAGACGAAAGGTCACGGTTTGGGATTTTCCCTAATGAGGTCCAGGTGGAACAATGCCTATTCAGGTCACCTTTAAAAAACCCTTTAATGAACAGTTTATGTCAGTGCAAGGAAAAAAGCCCCACTTTCTCTCTTAGTTTCTCTCTATCTCATAATGTCTCGAAGAATGTGATGCTGCTGGCATACTTCACACAGGCTATTCTGTGCCAACGTGCCAGTCACTTCGGGTTAAACCCGCTCCAGACTGGCAAGGCAAATAAGCTTCCGAGGTCTGGTCACCCTCAAGTGAGAGCTTGTTTCAGATGCTGTGTTCATCTCATGTTCATAGACATCACACCTACAAGTCTTGTGGTGAACTTGTTCTGGCATCGGGTCCTCCTCGCAGATGAACAGACGCAGATGGGGGGACCAGAGGAGAGGATAGAGACGTGCTGTTAGCTTAGTTCAGGAAAACGACCCCTGGGGTGGCACCTGGGGTGCTGTCTGGGGGCTAATTCTCAACATACAGGCAGAAAGAAGCTTCAATTTAAATGTCAGCAGTACAGTTATTATGATTGTGTGATGGCTTGCATTGGGACGCTGATACCCTTTGTCTAAAAAAAGAAAAAAAAAAACCCACAGAATCCACTGGTCTGTCCAGCAAGAACTTAAAGATCAATAGCACAGCTAGCATATTCAGAGCTTTTAATTAATTTAACACATTAATTATATAAAGGTCATACATTAACAAATGTATTGTCAACATAAAAAAATTAATATATAGATTTAGGTGCTACCAATGCTTCCTACATTCCCAAAATTGCTAAAAATGCTCATGCTGTATGCTGTATGATAGAATGGAGTGATCACAGTGCATTGCAGATTGGTGCATTTGAGGCTGCGTAGCTGAAGACCAGTCTGAGTATACATGTTTGACCACCAATTAAATGGCACATAAGCATCAACACTGGACCATGGAGCAGTAGAAAAAGGTGGACTGGTTTGATCGATCACATGATCTTTTATATCATATGGACAGCCGGGTGCATGTGTATCGCTTTCATGGAGACAAGATGGCAACAGGATGGACTATGTGAAGAAGGCAAGCCACTAAAAGAAGTGTGATGTTCTGGGCAATGTTCTGCTGGGAAATACTGGGCCCAAAACTTTATGTAGATGTTACTTTTACACATACTATCAACCCAAACACTGTTGCAGACCGAGCACACCCCTTTATATCACTGATGTTCCGTAAAGGCAGTCTCTTTCAGCATTGCATGGGTTTCCTCCAGCACTCTGGATTCCTCCCACAGTCCAAAGACATGCACATTAGGATAACTGGCTATTCTAAATTGCCCCCAGATGTGAGTGTGTGAATGGTTGTGTGTGTTGGCCCTGTGATGGACTGCTGAGCTGTTCAGGGTGTACCATGCCTTTACACAGTGTCAGCTGAGATAGGCTCCAGCCTTCCCTCGACCCTAATAGCACATTTAGGATTTAGTGGTTGGGCAAGCGAGTAAGAAAAACTGGCTTCCGACTTCCCCATCTGTGGTATGTGCTTGACAACAAGTCCAAACCAAGAAGGCTCTATCTTGTAACTTACAGGAATTAAGGGATGTGCTGAAAACATTTTGGTGCCAGGTACGACAGCACACCCTCGTAGATCTTGTGAAGTCCATGTTCTAATGGACTGGAGCTGTTTTGGGGACCCAAGTATAAACTTTATGATGAATTTACTTCGAGTAACAAATAATACAAACACTGACCCAAATGTTGAATGAGAAATTGTACATTCACTTATAAAAATTACAAAGTTTCCCCTTTTTTTTTCTTTACACCAAAACCACAACATAATCATAACAGTCCCGTGACACATTCTTGGGTCGTGACCTACCAGGTGAAGACCACTAATATAAAGTTAAGGTAAATACCATTTTAAAGTCTGGTCATATTACCATCAAAACCACATGTGCATTTCCCCCTAACACATTTAAACCATTACATTATAACTATACCTCTAATCTAATCATCAAAGTACTTTTATATCTTATTATTTTTTTTATTAATGTCTGAAGGCATTTGCATTGATTTTGTGTGCCTTTTTGCACAAATATCTAAATCCATACTTAAAACATCCTTTTCTCCTGAGTCACTCACTTGGCGGGAAATTTCTTGGAGATCATGAGAAAGTATTTCTATTTTCAGATATATTTTCGATGATACATCACCCAAATTGTAGCCTGAGAGTAAATTAATTCTTTACTCTTTATTTATTGATTCATTTGCAGGACCACTTAATCCTACTTGAATCAGAGGGATCTCAGCCAACACTGGGCGAAGAAGGGGTACACCCTGCACAGATCAACACACACACACACACACAGCCATTCACACTCACATCCACACCTAGGGGCAAATTAGAACAGAAAGTTAGCCCATGGTGTGTATTTTTGGACTGTGGGAGGAAACTGGAGTACCTGGAGAAACCCATGCAAGTATAGGGAAAACATGCAAACTGAGATCAGGACTCAAACTCAGGACCTTCATGCTAACCACTACTCCACCACGCCACCTCTTTACTCTTAATGCCCTAATTCTTTCTTAATCCTTTATATCCTAATGACATTATTGTAGATGCTAGTTAAGCAGCTTGTGTATTTGCTAATTAAATCACATGCTAAACACACTCAACATTTAAGTGATTTAAGAGCAGAATGCAACCAGAGCAAGAATGCTTTGTACATAAATGTATATATGCAGACTTTTTAAGAGCGAGCGAGAGAGAGAGAGAGAGTGTTGCTTGATATAAATTAATACAATTATAGATAGTTAAATGTTCAGCGATCACTCAGTGGCAAGGCGTTTCACTTGTGGCTGTCTGTGTAGATGTTGTTTTACAAGGGTGCAATCCCTAATCCATCATTTTTATCTTAAATTTTTTAATTTTGTAATTTATTATTTTTTTTTACTATTTATAAAATATTATATTATTTATATATACCCACTTCAGTTCATGCAAAAACTCTTAATTAGCTAATTAGTTAAATCAGGTGGATTTGGATCAAGAAAAACAAACAAAAAAAAAAAAAATATTCAGGGCAGGGGTTCCTTTGTTGGAAACCTCTGGTTTACAATAAATTATTGAAACGGGTTTTTTATTTGTCCCGTAACGGACCCCGTACTCCGTTTTAATCCTGACAGCCGATTGGCTGAACACCATTAGCGCTACATTTCACCAAGACGTGCGGTCAACGTTGGACCTAGCCTAGCAACAGCCGTGAGTATTCACAAACCTTACCGCATACTTAGCTTTTCTCGTGCTTGTTTTTCTTTGCAGGGCTATATTTAAGGCAGTGGGTTAGCGATGTTTGTAGATCTAGCAATTATAGCAGGTTAATTTTGTAACCAGAAAAGGTTGGGAGAACATTTTTTTGTTTCCACTTTTATTCCGACAAAAAGCAGCTTCCTGAGTTAAAGCTATCGCGCACGGGATTGGTGGAATCTGGTTGCGTCAGAATAACGAGCCTATCGCGTGAAGGAAAGCTGGATTTGTCGGAATGCAGGTGGGAAATAAAGTTGTTAGCGTGCTAAGTTGAACAAAACAGCACACAATTATGATTATAAAGCAGCAATTACGTGATTAATTGTAATTAATTAGTTATTAAAAAACAATAAAAAACTAAATTTCATTGCAAATTAGCTGATAATGTAAAATTTTAATCCTCCACAAAGCTTTATTGAGAATGTATGAAAAGTACAGTTGTTGAGTTTAATCATTGGTATCTTATTATGTGCTTTTTAATCTTTATTTTTCATGTAGTGAAAATGAGTGTACGCAAGCAGACCCCAAGTGACTTCCTGAAGCAGATCATCGGACGACCGGTGGTGGTGAAGCTCAACTCTGGCGTGGATTACAGAGGTGAAGGAACCTCATCATCTGGGGATGATCAACACTCCCTCAGTCATTTCCCAAACTGCTTTATCCTACATTAGGGTCGGAAAATGGAGCCTATCTTAGCCGACACTAAGTGAAGGTGGGGTACACCCTGAACAGCTTGCCAGGCTACCGCAGGGTGAACACACAATCATTCACACTCACACCTGTGAGCATTTTTGTATCTGACAGTTAGCCTAATGTGCATGCCTTTGGACTGAGGGAGGAAACCCACGCAATCAAAGGGAGAACATGCAAACTCCACACAGAAACCATGAGCCCAGGACTATAACGGTGCCAGGGGCGTCAGGTTTAAATAAACTTGGATTCTTATTCACTAGTGAATATCTGATGATGATTTTTGTCGTCTGTTATCAGTTCATTTTGGCTGAATACAAAGCTCTGTTGGTGCAACCATTCCAGCTTGCAGGTTCAGTGTGTCTTATTCACCTGCTGTACATCTCATTGTGACCAGACACAGAACCAAAACGAGTCTGAGCGGACAAATGATCTTGTGCATTCGTGATAACTTGGCAGTGTGACATCAATTCAATTTGTAGAAATGGGAGAAGTCTCTAGAGAGATGGGAGAGAAGACAACACTTGATTTCAGGAGAAATAAATAAGACGGCCACTAACATCGTGGTGCCTGTTACAGGCGTGGTTGACACTCGTGTACATTGGTAATCGAATGGTCTCAAAGCCGTTATTTCAGATTCCGTTTGATTTTCAAGAGTAAATGCTGTATTTTATGTTTATTTAATATACCTGGGAAGGAAATGGGCCCCTTTAATTACATGGTAAAGGCAATGGGTTATTGATCTGAAGGTTGGGGGTTCAATCCCTTGTGCAACTGCTGTTGGACCCATGAGCAAGGTCCTTAACGCTCAGTTGTATATAAATAATTGTAAGTCGCTCTGGATAGGAGCGTTCCCCAATTGCCGTAAATGTAAATAATTTGAACCTACAACCGCAGAGTTATTTTTACACCTCAAGCTATATTCAAATTTTGTAGTATTGATAAACTTTATACATGCTGGTTGTTTAAGACTCTCAGTTCGCCCAGTATGTTTTGTGAGGGTTTTCTTTTCTGGTTTTCACCTCCAGGTGTTCTTGCTTGCCTCGATGGTTACATGAACATCGCGGTGGAGCAGACGGAGGAGTACGTCAACGGTCAGCTGAAAAATAAATATGGAGATGCGTTTCTCAGAGGAAATAATGGTATGTGCTGAAAATGTATTTTTTTGCGCTATTCAAATTGAAAGACCGATCGGGAGTTTCTGAGAACAGTTATACATTTTAAATTCTACTGGTTCATTCCCATGAGTGAAAACATCGTGTACTGTTTAATATGAAATCTTCCATTTTTATTATGGCCAATTTTCTTGTAAAGGCTCGGTTGGGTTTGCATGCAAGAAAAGAGCTTGCAGTGTAGTGGTCACATGCTTTCAATAAACAGTGACCTGTATATAACTAAAAATGATGAATTGGATTCTGAGAAGGGAGAGCTGACCCCTTAAACCACAGAACACGGTGGTAGTTCAGGTGGAAGGTAAATTATATTGTTAATACATTGTCTTAACGTTTGTCTTGCGGAAATGTACGTGATGGGTAACCAGATTGAATTGTGTGTAATTTCTACAAGGGCTTGCAAATGTATTTATACCCCTTAAACATTTTCACATTTTGTCATGTTACAACCCCAAATGTAAATGGATTTTATGTGATCAACACATGGTGGTGCATAATTGTGAAGTGGAGGGAAAATCTTACTTTTTTTTTTTCTTTCTTTTTTTCCTTTTTGTTTTAAACAAGTCAATAGGGAACCACATTTTTGCTGACATTATAGCTGCAATTCCTTTGCTCCTTTGTCTCTACCAGCTCTGCACATCTAGAGACTGAAATTTTTGCCCATTCTTCTTTGCAAAATAGCTCAAGCTCAGTCAGATTGGATGGAGAACGTCTGTGAACAGCAATTTTGAAGTCTTGCCACAGATTCTCAATTGGATTTAGATCTGGACTTTGACTGATCCATTCTAACACATGGATATGCTTTGATCTAAACCGTTCCATGGTAGGTCTGGCTGTATGATCAAGTTCATTGTCCTGCTGGAAACTGAACGTCCACCCCAATCTCAAGTCTTTTGCAGACTCTTAACAGGTTTTCTTCCAAGGTTGCTATGTATTTGGGTACATCCATCTTCCTATAAACTCTGACCACATCATGATGCTGCCACCACTATATTCCACGGTTTGATTGGTATTCGTTGTCCACCACACATAGTGTTTTGCTTTTAGGCCAAAAAGTTCCATTTTGGTCTCATTTGACCCTAGCACCCTTACGTTTGCTGTGTCCCATACATTACTTGTGGCAAACTGCAAACGAGACTTTTTATGGCTTTCTTTACTGTAAATGCCAGTAGTTCATAATAGTTTAATAATAATAATAATAATAACGATAGATTCCACACCTGAACTGTGTATCTCTGCAGCTCCTTCAGAGTTACCATGGGCCTCTTGGCTGCCTTTCTGATCTCCTTGCCCTGCCTGTCAGTTTAGGTGATTGTGTTGGAAGGTTTACAGTTGTGCCGTACTCTGCGTTTATGGATGATGGGTTGATCATGGCTCAGTGAGATGTTAAAACCCCTGCCTTAAACTTTTCCCCAACATTATCCCTGACCTATCTGGTAGGTCCGTTGGGCTTCATGATGCTGTTTGTTCACTAATGTTCTCTAACAAACTTGGGTCCTTCAGAGAACAGCTGTATTTGTACTGAGATTAGAATACACAGAGATGGACTCTATTTACTAATTAGGTGACTTCTGAATGCAATTGGTGCCACTGGATTTTATTTAGGGGTATCAGTAAAGGATGCTGAAAGAAATGCACGCAAATCTTTTCAGAGTTTTTTTTGAACCATGAATTTCAACCATGAATCATTTACCTTCCTTACAGTTGTGCACCACTTTGTGAGAGTTGTTGAATTTTCCTGGTCTTAGATGCATAGTGTCATGTGATTAGTCACACTGCCTTGGTATGATTTTTATAGTAACAGCATGCGCTTTAGAGGAATTGACTTGTGTCCTTGTATAGTAACTGGGAAATTTTGGTACAAAACACCATTAATTACTGATTGATATAAATGATATTAACTTAATCTGTTGTATGCTTCCTGTTTTATAGTGTTGTACATCAGCACCCAGAAGAGGAAAATGTAGAAGTGTTGCTGTTTGAAATGTGCGACTCCTTTTTTTTTTTTTTTTTTTTTTTTTTAAGAATAAATACTTAGTATATACTGCACAGGAGTGGTGTAATCTGATTGGTCCACTGTTTCGTGATAAAAAGAAACATTGTTCAGTGTGGGTAATGCTTGAATCAGAAATGATGCTAATAGTTTGTCACAGTCACTTGGAGCAGGTGGTAGTGTTATCACACGTTAAATGGAGAAGTGAACCATCAGCATTCTAATGTTTTCCTTGGTGTAGTATATATATTTAAAAAAACCCACCTACACAGAGTGCGGTTTACTTTTGTTTCATTGTAGTATGTACTAAACTCTGAACATGTTATAAACCATCTCATTTTAATTATGTAGGATAGTTTATATAGTTGGTTTGTGTACAATTCTGAAAGAGTAGGCAAAATAGGTGCCATTAGCTAAACTTACCTGACCTGCCTCTGTCATGGTCAAAATGGGTTAAAAAAACGTTTTGAACATCTTAAGTTTGCTTTTCTTTGTTTCCGAGTTGTGTATGTACTACAGAGATGCTGTTTTACACGCCTGTGCACCTGCTTTGATGGGTATATGGAGTGCCTCTGTGTCGGTCACGATTTAAACAATGGCCAAAATAAACCATCATTTTTTTTTCTTCTCCTTGCATGCCCATATAGTATATACTAAAACAGTGATGTGCCTCAGACTCGGTAGATGTTGCTGAATTGACATGACACTTCTCGGGGACTTTTCAGTGGCATTCACCTCACCTTTGGTACATAATTATTAAATTAAATTTACCACCGATGGACAGTTTAAATAAAGATCTAAACTGATGGTTTTTGTTGAACTTGGTAATTTCTTGTTTTGTAAATAAAAAAATGTTTTTGCTATTATGTACATGTGGGGCAATAAATTGCTTGTTTTCGCACTAAGAAGATTGTGATGTTTTTTTGGTAATTATAATTGTTCCGTTGTGCAGCATGTAAGCGTGGGTAGTCTCGGACCCCGCCCTGTTTGTCACAAGCATGTGGATGTTTCTGATTTTGTTGACAATGAGTGTTGTTTTTTGAGTGGTGATTTATTTCACCTCTTTATGTACTTTAGGTTACTTGTAAAAAATTTTTTTTTCATTTTTAAACATGCCGAACTGGGAAAATATGGCAGTGGTGTGGCACAACAGCCTCAGTCAAGCGAATGCGCTTGCGTATGTCGAGTAAGTTTTGTGTAAGTTTCATCACGCTGGTATAAGTCATAGTACGGCAAGGTCATAAAAATTTTTAACTCGTATTCGAATTATGCAATCGTTAACATACGTTATTTGTAAGTTACTCATAAGTTGAATACAATGTCTAGCCTACTTTGACCCTACGTATAACTTTTACCAATGAATGCCTAGCATGTTGCCAACTTATGACCAATGATAGTCTAACTTAAGCAGCAGTCAATCATGTGACGTAGCCTATGAAAGGCTGCCGCGCGCTGATTCAAGTCAGATCCGCACCAGCTATCGCGGTATTAACATCACCGTCATGCTGAAGAAATCGATGAGGTCATGCTGATAATGGAGGACACCTAGTAGATGTTTTCGTCTCCGCCTCACAGTATCCTCCATCCCTCGGATGACATGGACGTCTGCTCCCCACCGAGTCTTGAGGAATACTGACCTGTTTCTTGTTTAACCCCGTTTTATATACCATTTCCCCCTAAATGCTGTCAATACGCCCATAGGAAGGTAGTGGGACCCGTCAGACGTCTACATGCGTCAATGTATGTTGGAGATTAGCTCAAAATAAGTTACAAATTCAAAAGTAGCATCGCAAGTTCAGCATTTGCCAGTGAAGGCAAGGAATTTTGGAGAAATTTGTCAGGCTCAGGCATAATGTCTGCAAATTGTTAATGTGACAGGGGCCTAACTTTCCTTTCTATTCTTTTTCTTTATAGTGTGCTTTTTTTTTTTTAATTCTTTACATTTCGCAGCTTTCTTTGGTATTCTATTTCTTTACATTCTTTACGTTCCTTTGTGTTCTGCTCCTTTATGTTCTATACCTTTCTTTTACATTTCATTTTTTATTCCCTCACTGTCTTTTTCTTTAAATTCCATTCCTGCTCATTCCATACCTATTGCTTACATTCTGTTTATTTCCTATTACCTTTTCTTTTTCCCCCTTTCCTCTTTCCTGTCTGCTGAAGTTCGACACCTGATTCTGACTTAAAAAAAAAAAGGGATGTTCTGTGTTTTCCTTGCAGTGACCTAAGCTCTGAACGAGGAGCTTTTTAAAGGTGACCTGATTAGCTGCCGTTCCACCTGGACCTCATTAGGGAAAAGTCCAGCCAATGACCTTTCGTATGATTGGCAGGTTGCAGTGTCTCGGTGCACAAGCAGCATCACTGCTCGCAGGGTTTAAAACTAATCAAACACTTTCTGTGAAGGAGTGCAACCTCTGGGTGTGGAAATGTTTCTGTTCCCTCAGTATTAATATTAACAGGCGATATGATCTTGTTGCCATTTGAGACGAGGGCATGTAGGGCAGAGTGAGTTTATCTGCTGACCCACATCTTTAATAGACCTGTGCATGCTGAACGTCGGAAACACTGATTAATTACTGAAGATCTTACCAAAGCGCTGTTGGATTCTTGCCTCTGATTGGTCAGAAAGTGTCGATTCATTTTCAGTAGAAGCAGAATCAGACAATAATTCTGGGCAGAAGGAAAATCACGGTTGTACATATTAATGCATACATCTGAGAGTTATCGTTTCCATGGTAACAGCTTACAGAGGGCTTGCATGGTGAATACTCAGTGAAAAAAAATTCTAATTGTTTAAATTAACCTAATATGCATGTCTGTGGGCTGTGGAAGGAAACCCGAAGGAAAACCCGAATTACCCAGAGGAAACCTACACAGGCATAGGGAGTACATGCAAACTGCACCCAGAAACGCCCTCAGCAAGCTCAGGGCTTGAACCCAGGAGCTACTTGCTGTGAGGCGGACATGCTAACCACTATGTCACTGTGCCTCCAGAAAACATATCTTCATTGTTTTTTAATGGAAGTGTTTTAACAGGAGTTTTTTGTTGTTGCAGATTTTTACGCAACATTAAGTGTAACCATAAATAGATAAAAACTGTATGAATGTGTCATTATAAATGAAGTAAGAATTGCTGTGGTGTAAGAGGAATTCAACACTTCAGGTCATGCTTTGCATGAGAACTGTCGTCAAGTGTTTGTTGCGTCCAAGACTAGAACTAGTCTTGATCGAGTCCAAAAAGGTTCAGGTCTGATTAAAGATAGAGTCCAAAGAGGTATGAGTCAAAGTCAAGACAAAGGCCAAAAAGGTTTGAGTCCAACTCAGGATCACGTACAAAAAGGTTTGAGTCAATGTCTAGACTGAATCCAAAGAGGATTGAAACCAGGTCAAGATCAAGTTCAAACAGGCTTGAGTCCAGGTCAAGATCAAGTCCAAACAGGCTTGAGTCCAGGTCAAGATCAAGTCCAAACAGGCTTGAGTCCAGGTCAAAATCAAGTTCAAAGAGGCTTGAGTCCAGGTCAAGATCAAGTCCAAAGAGGCTTGAGTCCAGGTCAAGACAAAGGTTAAAGAGGTTTGAGTCCAAGTCAAGACTGCATTCAAAGAGCTTTGAGTCAATGTCTAGACTGAATCCAAAGAGGTCAGAGTCCAGGTCAAGAACAAGTCCAAAGAGGCTTGAGTTCAAGTCAAGACCGAGTCCAAAGAGGTTTGAATAGAAGTCAGGTCAGAGTCAAAGAGGTTTTAAGTCCAAGTGAAAGAGACAGACACCTAGTTTTGAGTAGGCTCACTTAATCAGTGTTTTTGTTTTGAAGAAATATACATGCTGTATTTTTTTCAAAGACAGCTGAGCTTAGTCCAGACCAACTTGAATAGACCAATAGCCAAGACTGAGACAAGTCCAAATGTAAGGGACAGTAAAAAAAATCATCTGAAGACCATAGCCAAGTACTATAGTCTGTACCGAAGTACTACACCTCAAGTGTTTTACTCCTAAATTACTTCACTCTACTTTCATCCTGTAACGGCTTTCAAAAAAATCTAAACTGCTTCAGTCTGCCGTTCTTGTTCTGTCCACAGGAGGTTTTGACATCTTGTGCCTTCCTAAGTGTGCCTGACAATTTAGCCAACAAACCTGCGCTCTGCGTTAGTTCATTAGGCTAAGATAGGGAAACCCAGTAAACATATAACTCATTAGGCTCTTAATGAGCTGCTTTTTTAAAATGCTTTGAGTTTTCTCAGCACGGAGAGGCTTCACTAGGACCCGTGTTTTCTTTCAGCTGCTGCATGCACGCGCTCTCTGCCCCTGAAAGGGAGACAAAAGGCTGCCAAGGTCAGGCCTGAGCGCAGGATGAAGGACGCTGTATTGATTCAGCTCTGTCTGTAACAGGAGAGAGAAAGAGAGAAAGAGAAAGAGAGAGCAGGATCATTACAGCAACCGTGGTTCAAATGTTGATCCTACTGTAATCAAAGACCTCAAGCTCCCCTTGCGCCCTTCCCGCAAACAACCTCGTCGCTTTGCTTGAAGCCTAATTAGCACTATTTGCAGTAATGGCCTTACAGCTAAATGGACACTGTCTTATTAGGGCGACTCTAATGACCCTGCAGCGTCCGTCTCAAATGCAATCTGTTGTCCTGGTTTATTCGTTCCGGGCTTCTTTTTCATTTACATGCAGCATTAATTAGCCTACGTGCCGAAGGTGAATGGATAATACAGAATCTATCCGTGCTATGGAGCTGATTTATTTATTTTCATGTCATTTTACATGTTTGTACAGTAAAGCTCTTTAGCATTAACACAGCAGGAGTGTTGGATATGCACAATGCATGGACCACTTGTGGGAAGTTTAAGGTCTGCAGCTCCACCATCAGTTAAAATCTTGGTACTGCAGGGACTTTTGTGGCCAGAGGTCGACCTGAATGGCCCCACTGCAGTGCGGTGCGTCGTCTATCAATCCGTTACCCATGTCTCGGGCTTTTACAAGCAGTGCTATGTACAGTATTCAGCCAGGAATCCAACAAAGTATCGATTCCTACCCAGTAAATGTGATTTAATGAATTCTGCTGAAGGTGATCCTGATGTGACTAATTCATTAATATATAAAGCATTTAAAAATGTTTGACTTACCGAAAATACCACAGTGAATAATAATAATAATAATAATGATAATAGATAATAATAACAATAATAATAATAATAATGATGATAATAATTATAAGAAGAATAATTATAATAATAATAATATTATAAAATAATAATAATAATGATAATAATAAAACAACAATAATGATAAAATAATAATAATAATAAAAACAATATTAATGATGATAATGAAACAACAATAATGATAAAATAATAATAATAATAAAAACAATAACAGTGATAAAATAATAACGATAATACTACTACTACTACTAATAATAATAAAACCAATAACAGTGATAAAATAATAACGATAATACTAATAATAATAATAATAATATTAAAAACAATCATAATAATAATAATAATTACGATAATAATAATGATCATAATAATAATAATAATAAAATAATAATGATGACAATAGTAATAAATTATGATGATAATGATACTGATCATTATTATTAATAGAAGTAAATGGAAATAAAAATGGTAATGTGAAATTAAATAAAATCCATGGTTAATATTGATGTATGGTGAACCGTTCAGGATGTACCCCACCTTCTCCCCTAGTCAGCTGAGATGGGCTCCAGACTCCCAGAAACATAAATATGTCGAAGGGGCAGTGGTGGCCCGTTGTGGCCTGGTGGTAAGGTGCTGGATTACTGATCCCAAGGTCGGGGGTTCAAGCCCTGCTGTCAACGGGTTGTGACTGCTGTTAGTGCAGCTAACTGAGTTATCAAAGGCCAGCCATGTCCCTCATTGTCTGTTGTGGGAGGTATGTAAAAGAACACATGATTTTCGTCAAGATATAGCCGCCAGTGTGTTTCTGCCCTGCAATGGCCTGGCGAGTTGTCCAGGGTGAACTCTGCCCTCGCGCAGAGTTGGCTGAGATGTAAGGCTGGGTGATGTGATAAAATAAATATCGAGATCAGTTATGTCATGATGCACTGTTCTGAGATATCATGTGGATTATGATTTATATTTTTAAATGTGATTTCTATTCATGAAAAATATTTATATGTATAAAAGTATAATAATAATAATAACAAAAATAAATTATTATTATCATTATTATTATTATGTTGTAATTATATTTTTAATAATAAGAACTGCACTGTAAATAATAATATATTAATTATGTTTTGAATATGAGCTGTCCAGGGTGTACCCCACCCTCGCCCATTGTAGGCTGAGATGGGCACCAGCCTCCCCGCGACCATAATTAGGATTAAGCGGTTCAGAGAATGAATGTTTTGAATATAGTAATATTTATTTTTTAATACAACAGTGCTGCCAGTTTATTAGAAAGCCTATACTGTGTACTTTGTTCTGATATATAGTGTGTATTGTAGAAATGTCAACAAGTATCACAGTATTATTCTTTTTTAATAGTCAGTGGTGGCACAGTGCCGCGGTGGTTAACACGTCTACCTCACAACAAGAAGGTCCCGGACATGGGCGTTTCTGTGTGCAGTTTGCATGATCTCCCCATGCTTGTGTGGGTTTTCTCTGGGTAATCCGGTTTCCTCCCATAGTCCTGTGCAAAAACATGCACAGTATGCTGATTGGCTGTTCCAAATCAGCTTAGAAAATAAATTACTGAATGAAGGAAAGAAAGAATGAATAGTTAGTGAATGATATGATAGTCAGTGGAAGTGTGTTGTGGAGCGATGTTAGTGTGGAGTTGGTTACTGTTACCACCCAGAGTTTATATTCCTATAAAAAATTTTTTTCCTTGAATACTGCAGTGAACTTCCAATGATTACAATTTTTATATTTATTAATATTTTTAATTAATTTATAGTTGTGCCTAATAAGATTCATATTCAGTTCATGTTATTACATTATAGCAGCTACGAACAGTCATTCCCTATCATGTCACAGGCAGCCATTGCCAGGAGCCAAGGAAGAAAAATCAGCTGTTTTGTCTGGGTGGATGGGTGGGACGGCATATTTTTTTCTTGCCTGTCAGTCACAAAGACAGCTTCCAATCATAGATGTCTGTAAGCTCATGTATGTGGAATAGGTTGATGGCACTTCTGAGGTTGTTAGACTTCCCGGTGACAATGTCTATAGAGATCCTGCAGCTATGTTGCTTCAGAGATCCTGTTTGGTGCAGAGATTCTGGTTGGTACTGTAGTTGGTACAGAGATCCTGGTTGGTACTGTAGTTGGTAGAGAGATCCTGATGGAACTATAGTTGGTACAGAGATCCTGGTGGAACTGTAGTTGGTACAGAGATCCTGGTGGAACTGTAGTTGGTACAGAGATCCTGGTTGGTCCTGTAGTTGGTAGAGAGATCCTGATGGAACTATAGTTGGTACAGAGATCCTGGTGGAACTGTAGTTGGTACAGAGATCTTTGTTTGTCCTGTAGTTGGTACAGAGATCCTGGTGAAACTGTAGTTGGTACAGAGATCCTGGTTGATACTGTAGTTGGTACAGAGATTGTGGTCGTTCCTGACGTTGGTACAGAGATCCTGATGGAACTGTAGTTGGTACAGAGATCTTTGTTTGTCCTGTAGTTGGTACAGAGATCCTGGTGGAACTGTAGTTGGTACAGAGATCCTGGTTGATACTGTAGTTGGTATAGAGATCCTGGTTGGTACTGTAGTTGGTACAGAGATCCTGGTTGGTACTGTAATTGGTACAGAGATCCTGGTGGAACTGTAGTTGGTACAGAGATACTGGTTGGTCCTGTAGTTGGTAGAGAGATCCTGATGGAACTGTAGTTGGTACAGAGATCTTTGTCCTGTAGTTGGTAGAGAGATCCTGGTGGAACTGTAGTTGGTACAGAGATCCTGGTTGGTACTGTAGTTGATACAGAGATCCTGTTTGGTACTGTAATTGGTATAGAGATCCTGGTGGAACTGTAGTTGGTACAGAGATACTGGTTGGTCCTGTAGTTGGTAGAGAGATCCTGATGGAACTATAGTTGGTACAGAGATCCTGGTGGAACTGTAGTTGGTACAGACATCCTGATTGGTCCTGTAGTTGGTACAGAGATCCTGGTGGAACTGTAGTTGGTACAGAGATCCTGGTTGGTCCTGTAGTTGGTAGAGAGA
>JAOUQZ010000039.1:26930219-26942719 GCA_028564935.1 Neosilurus hyrtlii
GTTTGTCCTGTAGTTGGTACAGAGATCCTGGTGGAACTGTAGTTGGTACAGAGATCCTGGTTGATACTGTAGTTGGTGCAGAGATCCTGGTTAGTACTGTAGTTGGTACAGAGATCCTGGTTGGTACTGTAGTTGGTACAGAGATCCTGGTTGGTACTGTAGTTGGTACAGAGATCCTGGTTGGTACTGTAGTTGATACAGAGGTCCTGATGGAACTGTAGTTGGTACAGAGATCTTTGTCCTGTAGTTGGTAGAGAGATCCTGGTTGGTGCTGTAGTTGGTACAGAGATCCTGGTTGGTACTGTAGTTGATACAGAGATCCTGTTTGGTTCTGTAGTTGGTACAGAGATCCTGGTTGGTTTTGTAGCTAGTACAGAAATCCTGGTCGGTCCTAAAGTTGGTATAGAGATCCTGGTGGAACTGTAGTTGGTAAAGAGATCCTGGTTGGTACTGTAGTTGGTACAGAGATGGTTGGTACTGTAGTTGGTACAGAGATCCTGCTTGGTTCTGTAATTGGTACAGAGATCCTGGACGGTCCTGAAGTTGGTGTAGAGATCCTGTTTGGTACTGTAGTTGGTACAGATATTCTGGTTGGTACTGTAGTTGGTACAGATATTCTGGTTGGTACTGTAGTTGGTACAGAGATTCTGGTTGGTATTTTAGTTGGTACAGAGATTCTGGTTGGTACTTTAGTTGATACAGAGATCCTGGTTGGTGCTTTAGTTGGTACAGAGATCCTGTTTGGTACTGTAGTTGGTACAGATATTCTGGTTGGTACTGTAGTTGGTACAGATATTCTGGTTGGTACTGTAGTTGGTACAGAGATCCTGTTTGGTACTGTAGTTGGTACAGAGACTCTGGTTGTTACTTTAGTTGGTACAGAGATTCTGGTTGGTACTGTAGGTGGTACAGAGATCCTGGTTGGCGCTCTAGTTGGTACAGAGATCCTGGTTGGTCCTGTAGTTGGTACAGCGATCATGGCTGGTTCTGTAGTTGGTACAGAGATCCCTCATGGTCCTGGAACTGGTAGAGAGATCCTATTTGGTACTGTAGTTGTGATATAACAGAGGAACATTTGCTAGTACATGGAAATTGTCCATGACCGAATTGAGATGTGAGAAAAAAACGTGGAAAAATCAATAAAGAAAAAACCCTGCAGTACATCTCTTATTTCTGAAGAACAAAACAAATACATAAAAATCAAACTTATTTATTCATGTGTGCAGTGTTTTGAAAAATGTCTCGGTCTTTGACTTATAAATAAATATCAAACTTTTTTTAAATATATTTTGGGCACTCCAGGCCATGGTTAAAGCCTTCTGGCTATAAAGGAATGAAATGTTCCTGTCTACATCTTCTGCATCAACAGATTTCGCCTCTATTTACATGGCATAGCCAGAGGAAGGCCGTGTGTGTGCCTCCATACAGGGTAAAGCATCAGCTCTATGCCCCTGCCTGTGAACTTGAACTGACGTGACCTGGCGATGATGAATGAAAAAGATCACCTTTCACTCGCCAACTCTTTTTCCGTACCAGGGTCGAGCTTTGGCGCTTCATAGCTCCTTGCCTTTCCATTAGCTGTATAAACAGATGAGGACATGGCAGTAAGTCATGTCTGGCAGTGTCATGCTGCATTTCTCTGTACTTTCTTCCTTAAGCTGAAAGAGAAAAACTGTGTGCTCAGACCGGAGATTGTACCACTGCTGGGCTCTTAATTTAGACCGCACTGCTGTCCCCCATGGCCTGGAATGTCCCCTCTGACCTTCCTATCTGAAAGGAGCTATTCCGGATGCAGACGAGGGGCCTCGCATGATTTATCGGAAGTATAAATGGGCCGGCGAAATGGCTTGGCTCGAAGGAGTGCCATTAGTTTTGAGGATAAAGAAGCCACAGGGGGATATTTTACCTCGATGGAAACCCTTTACCTGACTACATCGACCTCTCGTGGTTGTTGTAAATTACACCTCTTCAGTGGCGAGGGATTTGCTTTAGCTTGTGGGGTTGTGTTTAGTGGAGAGATTTGTGTGGGTTTGTAGAGTAATTAAATATAGTCATTAATGAACAGGGTCTAGTACAACTCCAAATATGGGCTTTGGTGTAAAATGTGGAAATCTTTGGCATTGCCAGTTTTATCTAAAATTGTATTTAAATTCAAATAAATTATTTTCTACAACCAAAAAGTATAATCCAATTTTTTTCCTTTGTGTAAAATGTGTTTGATCCACCACAACATTTTTCATCTGGGATAAGGCAAGTATATATCTACCAATTATTTCCCTCTACCGCATTTTCTTTTATTCCCACCCACTAACTAACCCATTCAGAACTGCCTCAGCTATTTACGGTGGTTTCTGCTACTCAAATATCACCTTGGGTGCATTAAGTGCCATTTTGGCATAGGGCTGTCTTTGATTTTTGGAGAAATGTGGCATGGGGTGAACTGCTTGTAGTATCCAACCGAAGCAGGAGGAAGTGCATTATACATAAAAGCACAATTCTTTTCACTTCCTGTATTCAAATGTAGACATTTGGCAACATTTCAAGATGAAAAAGTAAAAAAGAAAAGGAGTTGTGACTGCTCCTGCCCCAGAGATAAAAGTATCAGCTGCAATGTACCCATGATGCAATGCCCAACCACACCACCTGAGGTGTATTTTGACAGAAATTGCTGTGGGTTTCCTGAGTGCAACTAGCGCTCCCTATTTGCATGACTCTGAAAGATTAATTTATTCATTCATTTTCTAAACCGCTTAATCTTAATTAGGGTTGCAGGAAGGCTGGCACCCATCTTAGCCGACTCTGGGGCGAAGGCGGGGTACACCCTGGACAGTTCGCCAGGCCAGTGCAGGGCCAACACACACACAACCATTCACACTCACACTTAGGGGCAATCTGGAACAGCCAATTAGCCTACGGTGCATGTTTTTGGACTGTGGAAGGAAACTGGAGTACCTGGAGGAAACCCACGCAAGCACCTGCAAAGTCCACATGGAAATTTCCGAGCCCGGGAATCTAACCCAGGACATCTTGCTGTGTGGCGGACATGCCAACCACACATTTCTTCTTTTGCTAACATGGCCAGAGGATAGCACTATCCGCCCTCTTCCACATACATGACCTCAAAGATGCTCATGATTGGCTAGCGCCAGTGCAGTTCACTCACAGTGCATCATCGGTATTCAAATTCAAAGTCCTCGTGAATATATTGCAATGGACTGGCATCCCATCCAGGCTGTATTCCTGCCTCATGCCTAGCAATGTCAGGAAACACTCTGGAATCATGGCAACAAGGACCAGGGAGTTTGGTATGCAGGTCTGGCAACCTTGGACACTAAAAATGAAGAGTGAAAGGGTTGATTTGACACATGCATACACAAAATGGTTTTTTTGCATCAGACGTCTCCATTTGCATTCCACGTTATTTATTTGTTTGAACCTAATCAGTGCTGTGCAATAATTTACCCAGCATCAGTAAGAAGGTGGAAAAAGCCCATAAAACACTCTAAGGGGAAAAATATATAATAAACTATGCAATGCTGTTATAGCTGTTTGTGAATTAAAATGTTGGCTTGTAAGTAGGGAGCTGATTCCAAATGTTAACACAGACGCCTGGGATCAAACAGCACATCACTGCAGTGTGTTATAAAGCTGTAGTGTCAGAGAGCAGCTCACTTTTAGAAGGTAAATCTGTATCGCCAACTTGTCTCACTCTCTCTCTCTCTCTCTCTCTCTGTATGTGTGAGTGTGTGTGTGTATGTGATTGAGCCTTGCGTGAAAACCAGACTAACCCTGCACTCAAGCAATTAGCCTCCTTCACCGCATCACTCTGACTGCCAATTTGTCCGCCATAGAACATGACGCAGCGCGCAACTGGCACGCGCCCAAAATGCTAATGGAATTGCCGGAGCATTTTGTTTCCCTTCGAGTAACCGTGGACAGTGTGCGCCGGCAGAAACCCTGTTAGGCCCCGGTAATTGAGTGTATTTTGTTGCTAGTGCAGCAATGAATAAGTGGCACCTCTGGCATCCTCACAGCAGAGGAAAAAAAGTAGCAGTGTAAGTATCTGTGTTCCAGAGAAAGAAGGAACCATATATTAAATGTACAGTACAACCAAATAGCACAGTTTTAAGCTTCTGCTCCCAGTTTCAAATTATTGTGGCGCTAATGAGGGAGCCCCATAGGGAAGGAACATGATTTGGATGGTTGTCCCGTGTCTGTGCCACCACAGGAAACCCAATAAAGCTACCATGTCACCAATAAAACAACAGATTTATTATTAATAATGAATAAAAACACAATCTAACTTAGGTCAGCAGACAAACTTTCTCTGAGCAAAACTACACCAAATATTAATAGGAGCACGGAACATAAACCTGTTAAACAGAATAACATGACAGGTGTTACAAATGAACGCGGAAATCAGTGAGTGAAAGGCGTTGAGATGAAAACCCAATGTTAACCTTTCCTGCATACGGTAGTTGGGAAATGCAGGGGAGACTTCTTTCTTTCTTTCTTCCAGGGCTGAAGTTGATCCAGCCCTTAAAGGAGCCATGCTACTCTTCTAACACCAGCCTCAGACACCTATCAGTAGCGATATCTATCTATCTATCTTTAGGCAGTGCATAAAGGTAAGTCTGTTGGGCTTCTACACCCGAGCCTAGTGGCTCATCAGGCCAGTGCTTATCCCCAAATTGTGTACACTACATCTGTAGTGTGAAGCAACTAGGAGTCCAACTCCTCCTGGATGGGACGCTAGTCCATCGCAGTTTACCTTCCCAGTATTATTACTGATACTCATTTATACTGATGGGTGGACAGAGGAGGCAAACTTGTGGTTAAGACCTCACCCAAGGGTCTTAGCACAGTGGTCTTAGCACAACGGGGATTCGAACCCATGATCTCTCGATCGTGAGCCCAGCACCCTAACCGCTACGCCACCAGCCTCACAATAAATGTACAGACTGTAAGGTAAGAAGCTGTTAATATATTTTCTATAACATTTGTTAATATATTTTCTATAACAGCAGCTCTGACAATAGTTCTAGCTCTAAAGTTTATACTAATGCACCCATCCTAAAAGGTGTATCGCACTGGACTTGTGATCAGTCAGTTAGGTGACTGTGCTGAATGTCTCCTAAATTCACTTTGCAAAAATTCTGCAAAAAGTCCAAGTAGTCCCAATGTTCGCCAAAGAGTTTTGAGCATGTTCAAACTTTTGAGGTATCTTTGGCAAACATGTCTTTTCCCCGAATGGTCTGCAAATTCTCGTCACCAACCGTTCTCTGAATGGTCTACAAACTTCTTTGTAGTGGTCGACTATTCTTCAGTCATCCGTCTTGCTCAGGAAATGTGCAGACTTGTTGAAGAATAGTCTGTGAATCGTTTGTGAACTCTTTGTGTAGTTTGCGAAAGTCTGTGGTCACGTGACACTATATGAAGGTAACTTGGCGAACAGTCAGAGGACGATTGGCACAGTCATTTCATCCGACACATTTGCTAAAATGTCGCTGTATATTTGCAGGGATTCACCATCTGTTCGAAAGCTACTCAACAAAATGTCACCAAAAACACTTTAGAAAGTCATAAAAAAAATCGCCAATTAGTAACCTACTGACTGACAAATACTTGGTGAATAGTTCAAAGTTGTCGAAAAGTGGCAAAACCCTAGTCGCCACGTTTACCAAATGTTCATCGCTGAGTGAGATCTTCATCTAAGGAGATGCTGGTAGAACATTGGATGGAGTCGCCAGTGACAGTGTAGTAAGTTCTCCAGGATGTCAAAGTAGTCGTAATAGAATAAAGAGTTTCAACAGTATATCCTTTAATAGTAAAATTAGCAACTTCCAGGTGTTACCAGTAGCCCACTTCACGTCTGGCCACATGTTGTTGGATGTTTTCCTAAAAAAGGTATGCTCCCAAATGTTTTATATCTTAAAGATATAACATCATTCCTGTAGAATACCTCCAAAGGGGGGTGTCACCTGAGTTTTTTTATTCCTGATTTAAATCCACAATTTATTCGTAGTCAATTCCCGCCCATCAAGGAATTCTACCGATCACATGACATCTACCCAACCAGAAAGGTTGAGGAAAACACAGGGTTCTTCCGTTGCTGCTTATGCCTCTTTTATTAACCTTGTCTTTTTCTTTGGCCACATTTTTGGACCATGTTCTGAGATCTCTTGTGGTACTCCACCTGGTGGAGCAAGTATTAAAATTGAAACAGGTTTAAAGCAAAGGCCATTTTTATCCTTCAGTATAAGCATTTGTATTTGTACACTTCTGTCCAGTTTACACTCAAATATTCACATAAATCACCTCCCTGGTGATTTTAGACCTTCTTTTTGCTTAACCATGCTTCAAGTCCCTATGCATCCTTGTAAATTGGATTTTTTACTTTTGAAATACTAGCATACTAATATACTGATCAGCCATAACATTAAAACTACTGACTGGTGAAGTGAATAACATGGATAATGAATTCTATGGCATTGACCGTATGCGCAATCTGATTGGTCGACACATGGGAGGTAAATCACTTATGGACTGTTTCTCCCTCCCGTTAGCTAGCTGCATGGTGCACTTTGACCTTTAGCAGCTTCCATGGGAAGGAAAACAAGCTGAAAGCTAACTTTCAATGTTGATAAGTTGGTACCATCACATAATACACAGACACACAACCAGTCACACTCATATAGGAGCAATCAAGAATATCCAATTAGCTTAATGGGTATGTCATTTGGGTGGCATGGTGATGCAGTGGTTAGCACATCCGGGTCACAGCAAGAAGGTCCTGGGTTTGATTCCCGAGCTTGGGCGTTCCTGTGTTCTCTCTATGCCTGCGTTGGTTTCCACCAAGTACTTCAGTTTCCTCCCACAGTCCAAAGACATGCACGTTAGATTAGCTGGCTGTACCAAATTGACCCTAGATGTGAGTGTGAATGTGAATGGTTGTGTGTGTTGACCCTGCAAGGGTCACACCACACCTTCTCCCAGTGTCCCCACAACCCTATTAGGATTAAATGGTACAAATGAGTGAGTGAGTGATGAGTGTGGGTCTTTGAACTGTGGGAGGAAACCAGAGCACCAGGAGGAAACCCACACAAGCATGGGGAGACTCGAACATAGAAGCGTCCTCGCTGGGCACAGGGCTCAAACCCAGGACCTTCTTGGTGGAAGGCAGACGCGCAAACCACTAAACTACTGTGCCACTGTGCCAGGTTTTAAGTGACTACTGAATACTAATGTTTGCAGTCCGCAGTGCTCACGTTTAACAGTAAACTGAATACGGCACAAATAATGAAAAAGGAAATTTAGGACTCAGGCACTTTTTCTTTGTAGTCTAATGTTGGTCAAGGGTAAAACCTAGACAGCAGAGTTATGACTTTGGACTGCATGTGGCACATCAGGACACACACCTAGTGTAATCAGTGTGATTAGGCCTCTCTCTCTCTCTCTCTCTCTCTCTCATGTCAGTCGTAGGACTCCTACTCCACTCTGCCTTTCAGCCTGAGCTGCGATTCTAATAAAGTAGAGTACAGACTCAGAGAGGCTGTTAAACTGAAAGTGACATGGTAGGCTGAGCAGTTACACCACACAGGCCACCCAGTGTCACTCAGAGAATTTTATTGAGCAGCTCTGCTCTTATTCAGATGAACACTGCTGGTGTGATATGATTACAAAACACACCCCTGCAGCACAGTCGTTCTAAGTAGACGGATGATTACGAGCATTAATCCTGTCATTGCTGCCTGGAGAGTGCTGTAATTATCGTGAATCGCATATAAATATTTTGATAAGGTTTGGAAAGTAATGGCAAACATCTGATTCTTATTAAATGTAGGTTCAGAATAAAAAGAAATGACAAAAATGTTTTAATATACAATGTGTTTGCTGTAAAGCAAAGGAAATTAATTTAAAATATACAGATATATTTAATGAATTTATTTTAGTCATAACATCATTTTTCTGACAGTCCGAACTGGTGTTTTATTAATTAATTTATTTATTTTTGCATATTAAAAGTTGTATTAAACACTATATGTAAATTCTGTTTTATATATATATATATATAAAATGCAGTCGATCAGAGGAGAATGGCCAAACTGGCTACAGTAACGCAAATAACCACCCTTTACTACCACGTTAAACAGAAATGCATACAGAGTTACAGAGACAGCGTGGAGCAATCACACAGTCCAAAAATAATCAGAACAAGTATCATGATTGGCTGACTCTCAGAACATGTTTTAAAACCACAATACATAGTATAGATGTAATAAATTCTGATACGCCAGACTAAATCCAATTCATTCACTCGCACAACCGCTTAAAAGTTTATTATCTCAGCTGAATCCGAATGATGGCGGAGCACACTCTGAGCTCACCAGTCCGTCGCAGGGCCAACACCCACACCTCAGGGCAATTTGGAACAGCCGATAAGCCTTATATGCATGTCTTTAGACCGTGGTAGGAAACCGGACTACCCGGAGGAAACCCATTGCGACATTGACGACCGGAGGCCTGTCCCTGTCCCTGCTTATCGAATCATGAATTTGTCTAATTCTGAAAAATCAAAAATATGTTCTTAAATAAAATACTTTCATTCCTTTTATAGAATAAGTCTAATATGAATGGACCAATGTTAGCAGTTAGCTTAGCATGAGTCAATACTGCTTCCATTTTCTCCCCTGTAGTGATGTACCAACTAATGGTACGTGAAGTGATATGAATGCGTGATTCTCATATCTAGTCTGTATGGAACGAATAAGGGCTAATATTAGTTATATTATTAGTAATATTATTGTTTTATTAAACTCAAGTCATTTGTTGGTCTTTTTAACAACTGACACCCAACAGAGATACGGTTACTCCCCCTGTGTTACATCAGGGTGGAGTTATTTTTTTAAGTTTTTTTGGTGATGCAGGAGGGTTTTATAAAATTGCAATGATTTGCGGGGATGCCTTAGCCAGGGTACTCTGAAATTAAACTATAAAAGAAAAAATAGTTGGAGGTAAAAAGGAAGTCGTGGAATGGTTCAACTGAATTTTTGACTTTGAATCTTTGATCTTACAGTCGAACACACTGGTGGTGCTCATAAAATCAAATATGGTTCTGGAAGATCTTCCTAACAGGCTGTACGATTGCATAGTGGTTAGCATGTCTGCCTCACAGCAAGAAGGTCCTTGGTTTGAGTCCCGGGCTTGGCATGGGCGTTTTTGTGTGGGGTTTATATTTTCTTCCTGTGCTTGCATTGGTTTCCTCTGGGTAATCCGGTTTCTTCCCATAGTCAAAAGACATGCATATCAAGCAAACTGGCTGTTCTAAATTGCTCCATGGTGTGAATGGTTGTGTTGGTGTGTTGGCCTTGCAATAGTCTGGCCAGCTGTTCAGGGTGTGCCCAGCCTTTGCCCAGTGCAGGCAGAGATAGGCTCCAGGCTCTCCGCAACCCTAGTAGGATTAAGCTGATTTATTTAGCTACTGTGGTAAAGGAATCCTACAATTTTACAGTGAAACAACATAAACTAAGCGAGAATATTAACAATTTCCTCTGATGTGTGAGTACACTGTAAATACACATACTGTAATATTGATCCCTAAATCAATTTCCATGGGTGCTGCCATATTGAGACCCACCAATGATCTCGCCATTGTTGTTATCTGGGTTAATATAGTTGATGAGAACCAGGACAGAACCATAGTTAATAAGAACCAGGACATAGTTCTGTTTATTCATTCATTCATTAATTTTCTAAGCTTCTTAATCCTAATTAAGGTCATGGGAAGGCTGGCGCCCATCTCAGCCGACTTTCGGTGAGGGCGGGGTACACCCTGGACAGCTCGCTGGGCCATTGCAAGGCTAACAATCATTCACACTCACACCTCGGGGTGATTTGGAACAGCCAATTAGCCTACTGTGCATGCTTTTGGACTGTGGGAGGAAACCGGAGTACCTGGAGGAAGTGGAACCATGCATGGTGAAAACATGCAAACTCCACGATCGAACCCAGGACCTTCTTGCTGTGAGGCGGACGTGCTACCCACTGCGCCACCGTGCCGCCCTTGCTTGGTGAAACAGGTTACTCAATTATACAAAACATAACAGCTGAAAAATATACTAGTAGAAGACATATTGCGTGATATTTCATGCATTACATCCATCTTATGCCTGGTTACACCTGTTAGATTATTGTAGCAATACATCTACACATGTTTCAGTCGTTACTCGTATGAAAAGCTTGCCATGGAATTCCAGCTTGATCTCGAAAATCTGATACTTTTACCACATGAGTGAAGAAAGGAGTATGCATTGAAACACATACCGAACTATCTTGCCAGCTCTCCACCATTTGCTGCTGGCTTTCCTCCAAAAGCCCCCACTGTAAATCTACCCCGTGTAGCCGAGGCCTCTTATCCAAACAGACCCTGCTCGCCCTGAAAGACGTCAAGCAATGGGCCTTGATGGAGCGTCTCTAGGCGACCCAGAACCCCGTGACCTGAACTTGATCCCTGCATCGCCTGCAGCCTAGCGGAAAGGGAGGCCCCGGGGCCTAAGAGAGGTGCATTGAACGAGGTTTGGATAAAAATATGCTAAGGGGACCAGGGGCGTATGAAGGTGGGAGGAGAGGCTGAGGGGTCATTCGCTCATCAATGCTCACACCAGTGGGCATCCAGCCAGCCTGCCGGAGGCATTGCTCCAGGACACATGAGTCCGTAGGGACATGTGGGGACTATGTGTGTGTGTGTGTGTGTGTGTGTGTAAGAACAAAGCTGAGGGGACTTTTTGTACATACACATGTCCACATAGTTAAAGAGTGTGGTTCTCTTAAACCAGATACACACACACACACACACACACACACACACACACACACACACACACACACACACACACACACACACTACATGTATAGTAGATATGCACCATGAGCTGCCTGTGAGGAAATGGCTGGAAGGCTGGAATTAATTTCACGTCTTTTGTATAATATATGTATAACAATTCCTATACATCTTTCTGTTCCCTAATAATCTCTTCTGTCTCCTATATGATTTATTTTACACTGGACTCTTTCAACCACCTTCATTAGTAAAGCTGTAAATCTCACAACTGGTCAGCTTTGTGTTCGGGACATGATTAATCATCAAATTACTAATATGTAGTCCAGTGGGTGTTAACCCTTTAGTAGACAGACGATATTAGGGTTCATTTATATATTGTTTTTGTTATATACAAACATAACTAGGTGGCACGGCAGCGCAGCGGTGCAGTGGTTAGCATGTTCGCCTCACAGCAAGAAGGTCCCGGGTTCGAATCCCGGGCTCGGGGCGTTTCTGTGCTGAGTTTGCATGTTCTCCCCGTGCTTGTGTTCCACAGTCCAAAAACATGCACAGTAAGCTTACTGGCCCCTAGGTGTGAGTGTGAATGGTTGTATGTGTGTTGGCCCTGTAGTGGTCTGGCAAACTGTCCAGGGTGTACCCCGCCATCACGCAGAGTCGGCTGAGATGGACGCCAGCCTCCCCGCAACCCTAATTAGGATTAAGCTGCTTATAAAATGAATGAATAAAAACTATGTATAACTATGTTTTATAGTTATAGTTTAGTTACCTAGACTGTTTGTTGTTTGTCTCTCTCTCTCTCTCTCTCTTTCTCTCTCTCTCTCTCTCTCTCTCTCTCTCTCTGTCCCTCCATAGATATATACCCAGTGCCACCCCTGGGGCTTCTCCTGTAGGCGGTGGGCCCACAAAACGATGAACCCATGCCACTACTTTTAGGCTGAGCCTGACCAAGCCCCATGGTTGCACACCCAACCACCAGGCGCTCGCCTACAGGCCTTTTCCCCAGGCATGGCTTCAGGGCGGGGCCCTGGTGTTCCTCTGGTATTCTGGTTCCTGGTTTTCTCATCTTAAGGACACATTGGAGAGCTTATATCTTTCGGCTGGCTTGGGAAAGCTTCAGGATCCCTCTGGAGGGTCTCACTCTGAAAAAAGTGAGAAAAATCCTGCTTTTAATTAAAATAAATTTATTTATGAAAAACAAATCTCTTATTATTACTGTTATATAACACATAACAGCAGATAAGTCAGGATTCTAGAGTTTAATGTCTCTCTCTGTCTCTCTCTCTCTCTCTCTCTTTCTCTCTCTCTCTCTCACACACACACACACACACACACATATATATGTATATATATATATTGTGCCTGAAGTAAAATAGTGGGGTGGCACGGTGGTGTAGTGTTTAGCACAGCAAGAAGGTCCTGGTTTCAAGTCCCAGGCTGGGGCGTTTTTGTGCTTGCGTGGATTTCCTCTGGGTCCCCCGGTTTCCTCCCACAGTCCAAAAACATCAAACTAATCGTATGATCCAAATTGCTCCTTTGTGTGGATGTCAGTATTAGTGGTTGTGGTTGTGTAATGGCCCTGCGAGCTGTTCAGGGTGTACCCCACCTTCACCTATTGTCAGCTGAGATAGGCTTCAGCCTCCCCGTGACCCTAATAGGATAA
>JAOUQZ010000039.1:26960224-26988505 GCA_028564935.1 Neosilurus hyrtlii
TATATATATATAAAACAGTACTTATACAAAGAAACAATAAAAAAAAAATTAACCCTTCTCAGCTGACTCTGGGCGAGGGCAGAGTACATCCTGGACACCTCGCCAGGCCACTGCAGATAAATCAATTAAACAATTAAAAAAATAACTAAAGAAAACAACAACAACAACAACAACTTAACTATAAAAATCACTGAAAAGCATGAAGCAAATGAAATTGCAACTGTAACGCAAGATGAAGATAATATACTGTTCCCGTTCAAAATGAAACATAGCCCTGACTTTATAAACTGGGAAGAGCTGAATTTGAATGAGTAAACAGACCTCGCTAGTGAGCTTTATAGTAGTTGTAGTGACAAACACACAAAGTGAGGATGGCGAGCTTCCCAAGTTTTGTAAATCATTGTCTGCCATTAGCACTCGCACTGTAGCCATGAAACACCAGTACCAGTGCCCTGAATGCCATTGTTCACATCTGGCGATTTGGATCTGTTCAATGTTACATAATAGTGCCGCACTTTTACACAGCTTCCAGTGTGAGGCATAATCGTACAATTCACTGGAAAAAATGACTATGAATATGGAATTAACATGTATGGACTTGGATTTCAGGGAGGTGGACATTTATTAACACTCGATCAAAATCTGACTGGTTTTCGTTACATTCTGATGATGAGAAAAGTGTTTTTTAACATCATATTATAGTTAAGCTCACATGTTTGCTCTAACATTTGCTCTCAGCTGCAAATGCCCAGTTTATCACAATACCTACATAACACACAGACACTGCCCAAAATTCATAAATTTCAATGCTTAATGTTTTTTTATACTTTCTCAAGAGGTACTTTTCAATTCAATTTAATTCAAGAATCATTATAAAGTCACGTTTGGTGGAAAAATGTCAAATTCTCGAAATAAAACTACCTAATAGCACTACTGGCTGCACTTTTCTCCTGACGTCCTTATTAGGCCATTATTCAGCTCTCTGGAGGTGTTATCCACCTTGGCCTGTGGTCTCAGCTGCTAATGTGCCCTGGGTCGCGTAAATTCTCCATGTAATACTTTGCCTCATTCAATAATTGCTTATAATCTGTCGCTGTTGTCTTCATTTCTTCCTATTATTTATTTTCTCTCTGTCACCTCTCTATACTCTCCCTCACCTGTATTATTGCTACAAAGCAAATGCTCTGGCATACATGGAGTATTGACTCCTATGACAGGAGGAATGAAATGTTTAATTATTTAGTTAAATCCAGATACTTCTCTACATTAAGAAACTCACATGTCCAGTTCTAATGACTGTAGACACAAATCACTAGAATTCTGTCAAGTTTTTTTCTGAACATTATAATTTAAGACAAAGAGTTGCATCCATACTGATAGGAAAGTCACATTTTACCATCACTAAACCAGAAGGAACATTTATTAATTTTAAAGTGCCCATTCATGAGCAAATAGCTTGCATTCATGAGCAAATGGCTCCATTATTAGGTCATTTTGTCAGAATACAAATATTTCCTGGTGAAATCACTCAGGCTCACTGGCTTAGTTTTTCTTATTTACCTGTTTTATTTTTTGTTTCTGTGTCTGTATACAGTAACAACAGCAATAACTAGACTGTGTGTCAAGAGGAATTATCTTGCGCATGCATGGTACTTGCCAGAACAACACTAATTCATAGAAAAGGCAAAAAAAAACAAAACAAAAGTGTTAAGAAACAAAAGAAGGCATGCAATTTCAAGAGAAATAAAACTAGGACAGTGCACCCACCAGTGATTACATCTGACATGTTTGAACTTATCTTAAACTTACAGACTTTTCACTGCTTATGTCTTCCATGTCTTTACTCTCTCTCTCTCTCTCTCTCTCTCTCTCTCTCTCTCCCCCCCCTTCATCTGCCAAACAGCTTAATCTTACTAGGGTCGTGGGGAGCCTATCTCAGCTGACACTTGGCGAAGGCTGGGGTACACCCTAAACAGTTCACCAGACCATTGTAGGGGCAACACACAGACATCCATCCACATTCACACTTAGGGGCAATTTGGAAAAGCCAACTAGCTGAACATGCATGTATTTGGACTGTGGGAAACCCATGCAAACACAGACTGAGCCCGGGCTACAAGATGCCAATGTTTACATTCTTCAAATCATCATGCCCAGTGCAGGGGTCACTGACACTTGTGTACAGGAGTAAGCAAATGGTTGCAAAAAGGCATTGTTGCCAATTCCATTTTATTTAAAAGAGATAACACTGTTGTGTTGTTGTATATTAATCTGGCCATCGCAACCATCTACAGACCCAATACAGACGACTCTCCTTTTTTCATAAGATAATTGTAGGAGGCAGAAATGCAGATTTAATGCTGAAATAACTTCTATGCATCAAAAGAGGACTATTTCAAAGTTTCACTCAACACAGGGACAATGCTATTCCTCCTTCATACCAGATGGCTTATCAGAGGGCTCTCAAACCTGAATGATAGAGGAAGAGATGGCAACACCAATCTCCTGAATAAATATCTCAGACTTCTTTCGGCTTCATGGATTAGCGGTGTAAATCTTCCCAGGACCCCTGTTGATGCCAAAATCAGAACAACTTTTGCAACAAACACCCCAGGTCATTTCAGGAAAGGAATGTACCGGGCGGTTATAAACAATGACTTTTGGATTTATGATTATCCTCAAAATGAACTCTCTCAGTTTAACCAACCAAACCACTAAGGAATGTGTGCCACTGAAGACTGCACCTGAACATTTACTCTCACAAAGTGTAAAGAAGGAATAATGAATTTCAACTGTAATTTCTAAGACACCACACACATTTCTCATACCGTTCACTTCATCCTTTCTGTTTATGTTATGTGTTGTTTTGCTTTTTATATACTGCTTGTGCGTAGTTAAATAAATGTTTGTCCTGTTATAAAATCATGTCTCTCTGATTCTTCTGCTCACAGATCAAATTCAATTCCGTGGTGTGATCTTTACTACATGAACTTGCTAAACTACACAAATTCCCTTCTGTCTAAATGGAGACACCTTCTAAAGTGCACTTCAGAAGAAAAGTCACAAGTACAGTAAAGTTATAAATTTTGACTAAATATTTCGCTGGTCGAGAAATTTAATTCAGGTTTAATGATGATACTGTAAATTCTTTATTCACCTATTAAAATCAGTATTTATATTCCTACATATTTTGGTGAAGAATGCAGGTATATAATACTATTAATCATAATTGTATATAAGATAAGTTAATTCTTTATTTATCCATAAAGGGGAAATTCAAATGTACAATTTTATAGACTATTTCATGTTAATAATCAACATCACAGACAAAAAAATTATCATTGGAGGTGACTTCATTATTGTTCTCCACCCTGCAGAACACCAGTCAAAAAAATGGAGACCTACTGAAACAATAAAACAGGAGGAGTTTGGACATGAAGACAGTTGGGGAATAATCCAACGGTGAAAGAATGTTCATATTACTCACCACTACGTCCCTCATTCTACTTTATGGATGTTTTCCTTACTTTGCAAATCAGTCATACAAGATACAGTATAACTAATACCTCCATTTTACTCCAAGTGGGCCCTAAATGAGTGCTGCTCTGTTTTGTACCTTTGGCATTCAACAAATAAAGTCAAATTGCCAAACACTGTCGGATCTTTGACCTTCAGTCATAAGACTAGCTGCATTTGATTATGGCAAACAGAAATCCTTTGCCCCACTACTGAAAGGGGATTTCAACTCACCTCTACTGGGCTTCGGCCCCTTCCATGCCTTCTCCATTACCTGGAAAGAACATGGATTATTTCCTTATTTATCTGTGTCTTGGTGCTCACTGGATCCCATTGACACCTGCCTGGTACCTGTGGCCAGTTTAGGTGAGGAATTCCAGACACAATGCCCTTGTTCCCCCTGGTTCCGCCAGTGCGGGGTGAATCTCCAGAACCTCTGTGCCTGGCTCCCCAACCTGCTGAACCACAGTCCCCAGCTCTTACCAGGTTTTACTGGTAAATGCCAGATCACTGACAAACAAAACCTTCGTCCTCAGGTATTTCTTCAGCTCCCATAGTCTGGATTTTCTATGTGTGACTGAGACATTGCTAGGTGCTGGTCAGGTCACCACCACAAGGGTTCTCATCTTAGCTCCTGCTTTTGACCCTTCTGTTCCTGTGTTTTTGTGTTTTTGATCAGTTTGAACCTGTGACTTTGACAGTGATATAGGAGGTTGTTAGCTGTATAAAGCCCAGAGGTCCCCCCCGTGATGCTGTCCATACTAGGTTATGTAAAGACATTTTCCCTTGCATAGGTCAGTCAGTTTTCACTATTATTAACAGCAGTCTTCTGGTGTAGTTCCTGTGAATTTTAAACACACTGTAGTGCAACCTTTAAATAACAAACCTGGTCTTGAGCACTCAGTTTTAGCAAATTTTAGGCCTATCTCCAAGCTGCCCTTCCTGTCAAAAATATAAAAAAATTATTTTTGCTCAGTTGAATGCTTTTCGGGATGAGCATAATATTCTGGAAATTTTTCAGTCAGGCATTAAAACTTTTCGTACCACAGGATCAGTTGTGTTAAGGGAATTTAATGACATCCTCCTAGCTTTGGACTTCTGTGACTATGTGATCCTTGCCCTGCTTGACCTAATCACAGCCTTTGATACAGTGGACCACAAAAATTTTTTATCTCGTTTATAGGACCTAGTGGGCATTTGTGGTACTGCCCTGAAATGATTGAACTCTTATCTGGCAGATAGAACCATTAGTGTAAACATTGCTCATTCTGAATCCTCCTCTGCTTCCCTGTTATGTGGAGTTCCACAGTGCTCAATCTTAGGGCCACTGCTGTTCACACTTTATATACTTCCTCTGGGCTCTATTCCTAGACAGCACTCCTTCCACTGCTGTGCTGATGACAGATTTATTTACCACTAAAGCGGAAGGATGCCTTTTCAGTTGCACCTCTTCTTGTTTGCCTAAATGACATAAAAGCTTGGATGGCACTTAACTTTTTACATTTTAATGACAAAAAAACTTAAGTGATGGTGTTTGGTAACAGTGACTCCTGTGAGTCCCTCCGAAATCAAAGCGGAAGCTCAGAGGGGACAGAGCATTTTCCTTCGCCGCTCCTAAATTGTGGAACAGATAATATGCATATTGCAGTTGTGAGTGTTTATCAGTGCTTAAAAATAAGATGTAATTTCATGTGAGGTTTAATTTTTTCATGGTTTTTAATATTAACTAAATAATAAGTCATTCATTCATTTAGTTTTGGAACTGCTTAATCCTAATTAGGGTAGCGGGGAGGCTGGCGCCCATCTCAGCCGACTCTGGGTGAGAGCAGCCTGGTAAAAGAAAGATTGGAAAAAGTAGGAACTCTCCAGAGAGACTTAAGAGGTTCACAGGCCAGCTTGCTACCGAGATGCCCAGCTCAAAACGGAACCCGTGAAGATGCCACTTCCCATGGAGCATGCCTAAACACAGAGGTGAGTGCATATTAACACATGACTTCACAGAGTTCACAGAAAAGGGATGGGTAACGCAGCTTTCAAAAGTTTTGATTATTCATAGTGCCTTTCTGTTTGAACTGCCTTAAGCAAAACAATTAATTTCTCCATTAATATTGTGTTCTGGTACAGTCATTTCCATAATCCAACCATTGTCTGGTCTTTGTGTGTTTGTTGTATTTAGTTATAAATGTTTGTGTATAAATCTTGTAATTGCATAATAAAAGGTAGTTTGGCAATATTGTTACTATATGCCTAGTTAAACTGTTTTGAAGTAGAATGGCAAAACCCCCCTTTATATCACAGAATAAGTCCTGCATAGTAACTGGTGCACCATGAAAGCAGCAGCATGGTAAACTGTATTTGGGAGCCAAATATCCTAAGAGGATCCTAAATATCATTGGAGAGTCCAAATATATTGCTTCAGTGATGCCAATGATGCTGGGAATTTATTAAGTGATTTCCCACATATTAATGGTGAAAAAATACATCATTATTATTATTAATTACATTTCTATAGTTGACACTATCATTCAAAAGTTTGGGCTCATTAAAAAATGTCCTTGTTTCTGAAAGTAAAGGGTTCGCAAACTTTTTTTAAATGGAGACAGAGGCCCGTTTAATCAAAACAGGCACATTTTCAGCCGCCGTCATGCTTGTGTTACAGTGGCACATTGTGCTGTCTAATCCAAGTTTGTCATGTTAAAGTCTAATAGATCACTGTAAAACCCTTTCGCAATTCGGCAGCAAAGATAAAATCTATTGTCCTGATTGAAGAAGCGGGGGTGGGGAAGTCTTATAGATAGATGAATATAAGTTTGAGAACACACAGAGGGACATTTATGAGGCACAAATGAACCAATGCTGGAGAAGTGCTTGATGGCATCTGTCAAACATGGTGGGTTAAAAGCAATTGTCTGGGGGGTGCCTTAGTCGTGGTAAAGTGGGAGAGTTGTACAGGATAAAAGGGATCTAGAACAAGAAACGCTATCACTTCATTATGCAACACCATGCCATACCATGTAAACTTGAATAGACCTGGGTTCCTCCTATACCAGGACAAAACTTCAAACCATTCAAGAACTTTTTAGAGAAGAAGCAATCGGCTGGTATTCTGTCAGTACTGGAGTGGGCAGCACAGTCATAAAGTAATAATTTTCTATTATATTTAAATATAACTGTCTGACTGCAAACACCTTTGAATATTATTATTCATTCATTTTCTAACTCGCTTAATCCTAATTAGGGTCGCAGGGAGGCTGGTGCCCATCTCAGTCAACTCCAGGAGAAGGCGGGTACACCCTGAACAGCTCGTCAGACCACTGCAGTGTCAACACACATACAACCATATACACTCTGTGAGGTCCCTCCGTAGGACTTAGTCATGTCTGTCTGTTTTGATCTGCTCTCTCCTCTCCCGTGTGTGTTTTTGATTACAGGCTCCGTCCTGATTAACTCACCTGTAACTCATCTGAGCCTGAGAATCGACCCCAGGATTTTCTTGCTGTGAGGCGGGCATGTGAATCACTCCTCCACCATGCCGTCCTTGAATATTATTTCATTCTAGATTCTTTGACTTTAAATAATCAAAAAATAAATAAAAAACTAATGTTACCAATTCTATATCTATTGAAAAACTTGCAGGGAGTAAAGAACACAGTCTCCAACTAATTTCATGTGAAGGAACTAGTCAAGTTGAACTTTCTAAAAGGCTTTCAAAAACAGGTCTGTCCTTCTGTTGCACTTTTTGTATGAGATCATATGTCAAACACAATACATGCTAGCTGGTATGCAGAAAAGGAAATACTTCTGTCAAGATCAATCATAGATAACTACTTGGGTCTAAAAATAAGTTAGTATAGAAAAGCGAGTTTTATTTTATAGTTAAGGGGCTTCAGATTTTAGTGCGATCTATTAGTGGTAATTTGACTATACTGAACAGACTGTGCTATTCAGTATAGCATTTTGAAAATAGCAGGCAGAAATGTCTTATTTGCAATTTTGCTTGAAAAATTCACTAATAGGGCAGCTTTATTAACCATTGATACTTTTAAATATGAATATGTTGCTAATTATCCCTTTAGTTAAATTAACTACAAGTCTAATTCTGTGTGATCTGTTTATAGATATTATTATAGATATGGCAATTGTTGAATAAAAGGGAAAACCAATCAGAATTCATTGTAACATCCGTCATGTTGATTGTTCTCTATCAGGCCCACTACCCAGCCAAAAAAAAAAAAATTGCACTTATATATTGTTGGACCACCTTTAGCCTTAATTATAATTGCCATGGCATTGTTTCCACAAACTTTAACATCACATTGTTAATTTCCATCCAGAGTTGGCTTAATTTTTCACTTGAAGAAATCAAACCACTGCATAATGTGTTCTTCAGCACATCCCAAAACATTTCAATTTGAGGGGAAATGAAAGTATAATTTTATAATGAAATGCAAAGTACTTAATGCAGTGCCTCCACCCTAAACCTTTTAAGAGTGTGCTTGAACTCTGACCCTGATCTTTGACCTATGTCATTAAAATCACAGCCTGCAGAGTGTGGACAATATTTCTCTAAGATGATCTCATATGACCTTGACCTTTGACGTATGACCTCACATCCTGCGTTAGTTTAGGGCCTTTAGCAGTAAGTAATCAGTCAAAGTTTGGTCAAAATTCGATTCAGAAGATAAAATCCTTCCCACAAGGAAGTTCATTCACATGGATAGTGTGAAAACATAATGCCTCCAGCGCCAACATGGTGGGTGGAGGCATAATAATGTGCATCATAAATAACTATAAACAAATCAACAATTAAAAATGAACCCGGCTATATCAGTAAACCATGTGCAAAGAAACAGCCCCAGGTGCTCATCTAGTGGAGTTTCCTTTTATGGATGCGAAATTTGAGGTTTGAGGCAGATGGGATAACTTGACTGCCTTTTATTCACATTTTAATTTCTCATAGGTATTTGCCCTTTGTGAAATACCTAACCTGACTTTGCTCTTCATTCACAAACCAGTGCTAGGAGGTTGAGAGTCACAGACTAGACATTCACAACAACAGTGTCTTATTATTTTATTTATTTTTCATCAGTTTAATGTACCTTTCCTTCGCCCAGAGTCAGCTGAGATAAGCTCCAGCCTCCCCGTGATCAAAGTAGGATGAAGCGGTTTGGTAAATGAATAAATTAATGATTGAACGAAAAGTTTAGCTGTTCTAGGCTGTTCATTAGCACGTTTCATGTTATAATATTATGTTAAAACAATTAAAGCATTTTGCAGAAGAACTGTACTGTTTTTTACCAATTACGTAAGCAAAATATGCAGGACATGCCTTGTTTTGTAACTCATAGACTTTTTTGTAGGTAGTGTAATGCAGTGCAGGATACTTCATAACGTTTTGATTTTCATAGGTGCCCTGGATGATGCCCTGCTACATACTTGGAAACCAGACTACAGGAGGTCATGCAATTTATCAGCCTCCCTCTGTCATCATCATTAATTTAAAAGGACCACCATGAGACAACCACTGCGCAGATATAATCTGTCTGGGCACATACATCCCAGAATACATGCACTACCATGTCAGTGTCACTCGTAATATGAGAATGATCCACCGCCTTAATATCTGCTCAGCAGTACTCCTGCGGTGCATAGTGCAGAGCAACAGATGGGCTACAGTCATGAAGTTGTACGCAGTGACCTATCTGGTAAATGAACCTGGCAAGATAACAAGTGAATGTGTCATCGAATTTCTTTCAAATAAATTTGTCCTAATTTCTGGTTTGCCCACAACAATATCATACTGACAAGAATGTGTTGCACAATATGTTATCATTTCATAACCAAAGGATGATTTATTACAGAAAAAAGTCTTGTATATAAATGAATATTAAACAAAATACCAACACTAAACATTAAATGATTAGATTACTATATACATACACACCAATTAACAAAAAATTATGACCACTAAGAGGTGAAGTGAATACCACTGATTACTATTTACTACATGGGGGATATGATTTATCTTCTCTCTAGTGATTATAATACACATTATTCTGAGTTGATAATGCTTGGATCAAAACTGGAGACAAACACTTTGTCACAGTCACTTGTAGCATCACCACACTTTAAAAATAGAAAAAATAAACTATAAAAAAACTTGTTTTTGTCTGCTTTTCTCATATTTTTGTGAAATATGTACTTTTATGAAATTAAAGGGCTCAGTGCAGTAACCTGCTAAGTCACAAATTTGTGATTTTGAGAAAAACATTGTCAACTTTTGAGGGACTTTCAGCATATGGGGAAAGACAGATTATGATACTACATTATTCATCATGTATGGACTTAGCAGGTTATGGCACTGAGCCCTTCAATTATTGAAAGAAGGAAAAGTAGGGGGGTGGGGGGTTCGGGGTTGGGCCTGAGATCTGAATAATTATCCATATCATTCGGAAGCCTAATTAAATAATTTTTTTAATAATGTGTTTTCAAAATAGTTACACATTATTATGCTAGTGTTAAGTAAATTGTCAGTGCAGTATGGCCTAATGAGGGTGTCTAGAAAACATTGTAGTTACTGAGTCAGCCAGAGGTGATACTAGCTAGATAGCATTCTAGCTTTTTTTCTAACCACGTATTTTTTTCACCAAACACGGCTTTATCAGCTTGTTTCAAAGAACAGGTCTGTAGATTGCAAGTTATGCTTGTGGCGAGTAAGTTGTTAGTCAGTATCAGAGTGAGTTATGACTGAGTATCAGTCTTAGGGTGTCAGGATGAAAGTGCATCGTCGCTGGTGTGTGTCTGCTAGAAGTGGCGCTAGGAAGTCAGCGTGCTATTCTGCCAATGCTGTTTCATTCATTTTTAGTCAAAGTGCATGAAAAGCAACAGCATGTAGAATTAAAGTACCAGTGCACTCGCTGGAGTGTCATGGGTGTCCAATGCTTATTTATGCTCATGAATAATAAAAGCTAGTATAGTGCATACTTCTGAAACTGTTACTGCTGCCTATGACACCAAGGAGTCAGAACATTGGGGCTGCCTATCCGCAGACCAGTCAGGTGGTGGTAATGTTATGGCTGATCAATATACAAAGATATGCCCACATGTCTCATACTTCATATGTCTTAATTTGAGACCACTCCCCACCCACTGTAATATACAAACATCAAGCAATTTATAATGAACCAATATACAGCTGTTTATGCTAATGCAATTTAATCTCATCTCATCTCATCTCATCTGATCTAATTAGTTACCATGATACAGCAGTTCAATGCATAAATCAAATAGGCACTGGTCAGGCATTACATCACTTTGTCCAGAGCATGGTTGTTGTGGCTGCCAGACGGCATTTTATGAATGTTGGAAACTATTTTAAATTATGCTAGTCTTTAGGGTTTACACAGAATATCTAAAAACACCAAGTGAGCAGTAGTTCTGTAGAAAAAACATATTGTCAATTATATATTAATAAGGATGGGAGATACAAATGACCAGACTAGTTCGAGCTCACAGAAAGCCTACAGTTACTCACATAACCACCCTTTATGACAGTTCTGAGCAGAAAAGCATGTTTCTTTATACAGCTGTAGAATGGCAATGAATAATATACTGTGTCTTTTTTCACCATCCACACCTCAGATAAAAACTGCTGCATCCACATGGACACCAACATGGCAGATAACAACCCCCCACCTCTCTCACGGTCTCTCCACTCTCCTGCCATCTGGCAGAAGGTACTGTGCCACCATCACCAGAACCTGCAACAGTTTCTTTCCTGAGGCAGTCAGAATACTGATTGCTGCCAACACACTCCTACCTGCCCACACGTGCCTGGGCTCATCGACACTTTCAACATACATTATCATACAGTCGTCATCGCACTTAATAATATTATTATGGGAGAGTTGTTAGCATTCTGAGATTCTTTTTTGATACTACTTGTCACTCAGATCGCTGCTACACTTGTCTTCATGGTCAGTAGTTTAGACAGTTTTGTGCACTGTTTTGTGTATTTGCACTTTATGAGGTCTGGTGTTCTTTACTACTGGATTGTTCTCTGTTGATCAATTTTATTTAATGAATACTATGAGCAGCCTTAATATGAGTAACATTACTTTTAATTTGGCAAATAAAATAAATAAAATTACACTGATGCAAATGAAATGATCTCATACAAAAATGATTTATTTAAGTCATTATAAAATTTATTCAGGAAACTCATTGAGTTCTTACACCATCTGCTCCTCGGTTGGCCAAGAATAATTATTATGCACTTTTTGCTTGCCTACCATTGTCAGCAGGCAGTATGATTGGTAAACTATTGGCTAGCCCTGCACTGTGATTGTGTTACCATATCCACTATTCTCTAGCAGATCTCCTGATTAATGAACACATCACAAAATAACATGCTATTCACACACTGTGTGAACATCTTGCTGTGACATCTGGCATGCAAAACAACACTATCCTTTCCATACTTTACCTACTTGTCTGCGTATGTTGGCACTGACCAGCACTTTTGGAAAAAGACCAAATTGTTAACCAGCTCATGCTCCAGCCAACTCCAGAAGTCTCGCCAATGTGACTGGGACTTTCTCTCCCTTTTTCCGCCTATACTTTCTGTCACCTTCCCTCAACTTATCCAGTGACTTTATTATTTTGTTGGCTATCTCTCTGTAAAACCAAAGTTTTAAAAACATTTTATATACTATGACACAAGTAGAAAATAGCCGTTCTATAGAATGTCGTTACTCCTCAGCCTCAAGCGCATGGAGGACAAAAGACATTCCCCATACAAACAGTTTTGGACAATCAACATTTTATTAGCCACTCAACACACAGGTTTAGCTCATAGTGGGTGCCTATGCAAAATTTCAGAAAGCTAACATGCATATGAGCTGGGAAATGGCTCAGACAAACTTTATATGTTCAAGGTCATTGTGCCAAGGTCATAGGTCACATAGGCAAATAAGCTACTGGATGCACAGGTTAAGGTCATAGGGAGTGCCTAATCAAAAGTTCAGAAAGCTATCATGGATATGAACCGATAAATGGCCTGGACAAACTTTATATGTTCGAGGTCACTGTACCAAGGTCAAAGGTCACATATGCAAATTAGCTATCCCACGAACAGGTTTAGGTCATAGGGTGTGTCCATGCAAAAGAAAGCTATCATGCATATGAGCCGAGCAATGGCCTGGACAAACTTTATATGTTCAAGGTCACAGAGCCAAGTTCAAAGCTCACATATGCAAATTAGCTAGGCCACGCACAGGTTTAGGTCATAAGGAGTGCCTACGCAAAACTTCAAAAAGCTATCATGCATATGAGCAGAGCATTGGCCCAGATGAACTTTGTGTGTTCAAGGTCACTGTGCCAAGGTCAAAGGTCAAATATGCAAATTAGCTACCCCACCCACAGGTTTAGTGAGTGCCTATGAAAATTTCAGAAAGCACACCACCCACCCGGCCATCCAATGACAATACCCATCCAACTATAACTGGCTGAGGGGTAAAAAGTAAATGTAAAATTAAACAATACATTTAATGACTTCATTTTCCTTGTTCCTAATAATGTTTGTTGTTTTGCTTGGCTAAAGTTTGTCTTGTCTTGTCTTGAGTTAGATTGTGTGGTGTTGTATTCTGTGTGAGTCTACGTGGTTGTGTATGAGACTATATTTTTGAGTTTCAGCTTTGTTATTAATAATAAATCACTTTATTTTTAATTTGCGACACAGCAGCCTTACTTAGTTTCCTGTGGGGGCATGGACATGGGACAACCATCCAAGTCATATTCCACTATCGCAGGAAAACAATGTGAAATTCAGTTTTTAGTTTCAGCTAAAGCCAGCATTTATTTAAATAATTTTTTTTAAACTTAAAACTGTTATACAGGGCTCAAGATTATAACTCCAGGCCAGTTTGTTTTAATGTTAGTATTTTAATTGGCCTGGAGTCCTCCTTAAGGTGCGTAAGGGCCAATTATAATCTTGAGCCCTGTATAACAGTTTTAAGTTTAAAAAAAATTATTTAAATAAATGCTGGCTTTAGCTGAAACTAAAAACGTGTAATTGTTGTAGCATTCGTTTGGATGTTTTTTGTGGCCTTTTCCTGTCTGCTTCACCTGGCTACTTTTATATTATTTAGTTCATCTACACTGCCTTCTTTTGATCTTTTGGAAAACATGGATAGTAAAATTAAAGCCATTACTATTCTTTGTTGAAATTAAACTGATTATAAAATAAAATATGATAAGAAATAAAATTGACTGTTTTGTCAATATAATCAGGGAAATGACCAGTACACTTCTGGACCAGTACACTTCAGAAAATAGATAGCACCATGCGGAAGGAAGATTAACTAGAATACTGCAGTAATACCTCAAAACATCATCTAGAAGGTGAAAACTTCTTCCAGCACGACAACAATTTTAAGCAAGCCTCCATAGTTGTAACCAAATGGCTTGAACACAACGAAGTAAAAGTATAGGAGTGGACATCAGAAAGCCTTTATTTGAATTATAAATAAACTTTGTGGACTGAGCTGAAAAAGGGTCTTTGGTGAGGAGTGAGGAGACCCACAAACATGACAGATTAACTCCAGTTCTATCATAAGGAAGAAGTAAAAATTCTTACATAGGCTATCCCAAGAACTTCCAACAATTACAAGACAGTGTCAACAAACGAATAAATATATAGATTTAGGCACTGCCTAAAAGCAGAGCTCCCGATAGATGTCTCTATTGATGGGTGTTTAAGTCTAGATTTGCTTTTCTTTTATTAGCTGATTCCCACTTTCATTTGTATCACCTGTCTTTTTAGTTTAGTAAAGCTTCTGATTTTGGCATTTGCTCTACGAACAAATTAGTTAGTCTGAGTATTTTTTATTCTGCGTGAGTCTGATCAGTGGTGTATGAGTTTTGATTTATAATGATATCATTCATTCATTCATTAATTCATTCATCCCTTTATATATATATATATATATATATATATATATATATATATATATATATATATATATATATATATATATATTTATTTAAATGAGCATTTTAATTAATATACTTACAATGGAGTGCATGTGTAATTAATATTTCATTAATATGCTTTTTCTACTTAGTGAAAGCTAATATCTAGATGACATATTCATATCCCATAAGCCCATAAAAAATGTACCAACCACTTAAAAGCAACGGAGAGTCGAAAGTAAGACTCGTTGCTCCCCCCTGTGATGACTCCTTTCAGCTGACAAGAATGGATATTTTCAGAACGAGTGCCCTGAACGAAAGCCACCCTTCATCTCGTTCCGAAGCCCCTCTTTTGGGTCAGGAGGTGGATGAAGTGGTTTGACGGCGAAACATTATCTCCTTTTTTAAATCGCCTGCCTCACAAGCATCCTTCTAATGTAATATGTGTTGAATAATTTAACGGTCACCCATGCATCAGGGATCCTCGTCGCTGTGCGGGTTGATGGCTTTCTGAAGTGAGCAATTCACTCAGGTCCACTCTGCTTACACGGCAAACAGGGAAGCGAAGCTGACAAGGCATGTAAAGTGAATATCTGTGCTGTCTGATGGGTCTGAATAAAGACATTGTTTTTGTGAGACAAGCAAAAGGAGCATGGAAATGAGGGAATAAGGCATGCGAGCTACCTTTATTTGAATTGATTTACATTGACTGAATCTCCTATGAGCTGGGCTCGCAGCGTGCCTTGAAAAGGGGTCATCTGTACCCCTTAATCCCGCCCTCCTCAACAGCGTGCCTGCTGATGGCGGCAATGAAACTATCATGCACCTACATACAAGTAGCATTCATCCAATGTTGGCTAGTTACGACAGCCGTTAACATGTAACCATTCAAATCATTAAAACTACCGTTACAGTTCTGTTGCCTGTACCTATGTGTATAGTACACTCCAATCAGCCGTGACTTTAAAAACATCATGACCACTGACGGGTCAAGTGAGTAATATTGATTAGTACGCTACACAGGAATGGCACAATCTGATTGGCCCTTTTCCAGGGGATTAAAAAGTTTCTTGTTTCTGATTGGTGGAAACGCACCAGTTAATTCTTCAACAAGCCGGTTTATCCAATACTGACATCGGAATCAGTTGACTGATTATTCCATGATTGGTATGCGCCAATGTTTCTCCTCATAGATATCATATCTGATAGATAGGCTACTCCCCACAGCCCATGGCTCTGCCTGTCCGCCATCTTGGTTAGTTAGTTACTGAATTTACACTGAAACATTGTGGCCTTGACCTGTTAAAACTCTGGGTGAGGGCGAAGGACACTAATGGTGTAAGAAGTGCCTTTGGGGCTGAAAAGTCGCTGGTTCGAAACTCTAACCAGCAGGAAAAATGTGTGGTGGGGGCAGTGAGCTGCACCTTCCCTTCCTCCAGATTGATGGCTGAAGTGCACTTGAGAAAGGCACCGAACCACCAACTGCTCTCCGGGCGGTATGTGGCAGCCCACTTTGAACGGGTTAAATGCAGAAGTCAAAGTTTTTCTTGCGGAATTATTACAGTATAAAAATACACAATAATAAAAATAAATAAATAAAAATAATGCTTAAATCAAAATAATGGACTCTCACAGTTTGTCAGGGTCACACATTATTACACTTTAAAATATTAATATAAACCATAAAAATGTTTTTCTTCTGTTCCTCTGGGGTGGCATAGTGGTTAGCACGTCTGCCTCACGACAAGAAGGTCCTGGGTTCGAGTCCCATGACTGGCTGGTACCGTGTAGAGTTTGCATGAGTTTGGGTTTCCATCGGGTACTCTGGTTTCCTCCCACAGTCCAAAGACATGCTCACTGGCTGTTCCAAATTGCCCCTAGGTGTGAGTGTGAGCGGTTGCATGCATGCGTTGGCCTTATGATGGTTTGATGCGCTGTTCAGGGTGTACCACAACCTCGCCCAGAGTCAGATGAGCTCCCGGTCAACCAAACTGTAGTATTAAGCGGTTCGGCAAATGAGTGAGTGAGTGGCTGAGTGACACAGTATTCCTCTGGAAGCTCTAGAATGTTTTGTTGTAAAGTTTTGGGCCAAAACGGCATCACGCAGTGAAACATTAAAGAAATCAGAATGACCCAAATACTTTACCTAATGGATAAAAATAGATTGAATCTTTAATGTAGTAAAAAAATGCTAATCTAAATGGTGCTAAGGATTCCTTTTCCTCTCTTGTGCATGTCTCCTTTGCATAATGTATGCCATAAAAGCACAATCTAATATATTTATAATCTACTTTAACCATCTACACGCCTCAGTGAAGCTTTAGCAAACAGGACACCAAATTAGCCCATATTGACCATCAAACACAAATCCCAGCAAGAGTTGCAAGCTATTTGTGCTGCGGCTTTGAGGGACATGTCCAAATTTATGGACTACACTTGAGACAGTAGAGCTTTCGAGTTTAATATGGGCCGACGGCTGGCGCAGTGAAGAAAGCATAAAGCCTCTGGTGTAAATCTTTAAAAGCAGCCGGACCCCTAACAGATCCAGGCCCAGAATGATCTCACATTAAAGAAGAGAATCCGGTCACAGACCTCTGTGAGAGGTTTAAAAATCAATCCTGGTGTGTATAACATTGTGTGTGTGTGTGTGTGTACAGAACGCTTCTTTTCAGCATCAGCAGCTTGGTAATTTCCAGCCATGTTGATCAGAGAGCGAAATAAATGGAGCAGCATTTAAGAGGGCGCACTGCTAACAGGGTCACACTGCTATACCTGAAAACACTGCTAAAATATTAAAGATAATACACAAATTCAATTAGAGGGGGTTCGTAGAGACGGAGCTGGGAAAGCAGGCGGCGGTGGTTCACCACGTCTCCAGAAAGACCAGCAACTCAGCAGATTTTTTTTTTCTTTTCCTGTAACGATGCTGTTTTGTCTGAGTTCATGTGAAGCATCTGCACACGCTAGGATTTTTGAACATCGGTTCAGATAATGAAAATCTTGCATGCGGCGGTTGGTGTTGCGGTGAAACGACACCTCTTTCTTTCAGTTCGAACCTTTTCTTCTGCTTAAGTCAGACAAAACATGGCACGAGGACTCATTTCCTAGAAGCTCTGTAGGGTTACAGGGTAGCACCGTTGTGTAGTGCTTAGCATGTCCGCCTCACAGTAACGAGGGCGCAGGTTCGAGTCCTGGGTTTATGGCGTTTCTGTGTGGAGTTTGCATGTTCTCCCCGTGCTTGTGTGGGTTTCCTTCAGGTACTCCGGGTTTCCTCCTACAGTTCACAAACGTTCACATCAGGCTAACTGGCTGTTCCAAATTGCTATTAGGTGTGAATGTGAATTATTTTTGTGTGTGTGTTGGCTTTGCAATGGCCTGGCAAGCTGTTCAGGGTGCACACCACCTCTGCCCAGCTTTGGCTGAGAGAGTCTCCAGCCTCCCTGTGACCCTAAAAGTGGTTCAGCAATGAGTAGCAGTGACTCAAATATTATTTTCAGTTATTTCAATATATTATTATTTCCTAGTTTCCTGCCACTCCTGTGGAATTGTTACAGGCATCTAACACCTAATATCGACTCACCCGCCACTTATCTATTTCTTTTTGGGAAATATAAATTTATAACAACAGTGGTAGACTTGGTGGTAGATCTTCAATCCGACAATCTCCTCCTCCTCCTTTCTCTCTTTCCATCACGATCCCAGTTGGAGGGTCCAATCCTTAGCTGTCGGTGTTCTATAATGAGAGAACGCACTCAACCCCACCCTTTAGTCGTCTCCTAATGAGGCCACTCATCCTGACGCCGCAGCCGTGGCCCCATTAAACCTCCCAGGAGCCTCGGCTCCTCTGTTGATTCTAAACGGAGGCGTGCAATTACTGGATTATCCCTTTTTTGTGTGAACAAACAAGGAGCGAGAAAGAGAAAGTGAGCGCGATAGAGAATAAGTGCGAGAGAGGAAACACCAGTTCTGACATCTCAGGGAATTTCACAGGCATGGCTAATCGAAAGTGATCAGCGGAAGAGTTTAATATTTAACTAGCCGGCGACGCGGCCCAAAGTTTCTAATGAAATTATAACTCATGCTTGAAAAGCAAAAGTGTATGTGTTGTGGGTGCGTGAATAATTCAGGCGGCCCATATCTCCTCGCTTTTTCAGTTCAGCCGGAGACAAGCGGCACTCGTGAGCTTTTAAAAGAGGAGGAGGAAGTGCAAAGATGGGAGGCTGTGACAAAACATGAACAACAGCTTCCAAATTAAAGAGACGCTCCATCTGACAGATGCGGCGTCCTAATTAATTTATTCACTTAAAAAAAAAAACATGCGGAGTGCATTGCTAAAGCACCAGCTAAGCGCAGCTCCTTTCCCTAAAACCCAGACTACCAGCTTTAAAATTTTTTTTATTTTTTTACTTGGATATGTTTAGTATTCAATTACCCCCCCAGATCAATTAATTAGCTCTTTTTGTATGAGAGGTCAGGATGATGAGTCCACTATCCATGAGGGCTGGTGAAATATTTAGGCTGACGGCATTCATATTAATGGTAACATTACACATACGTCTCCTCGGCCCAAAATTCAATTAGATTTCAACTCAACATTGATGTCAGCGCCACGTCAGGCATATAAATGTACTATGGCTTCGGGTGATAGTGTCTATTTTCATACATTATTTTTCAGATAGCTTAGCTTTTGGCTTTAGCTTTCTGACCTCCCTTGCGGCGTTATTCCAACAGAAAGAGAAGAAGAATTACATATTTGATGGAACTAATTAGACCGGCCTTTTACCTGTGGGGGGCTTCAGGTAGCTCTGTGCTGAATTATTGGAGATGTTCTACTCAGTATTCAACTTCATGTGGGCGAGAGAGAGAGAGAGAGAGAGATGGAGAGAGAGAGAGATGGAGAGAGAGAGAGAGAGCAACCATATTGGATTAACGTCTATCAATATGGAATAACCTGCACAACAAGTGACTTATACTATTAAAATCAAGCGTCTTTATTCCTATCCACAGGCTCAGTGATCAGTGTTTACTTTTCCACCTTTCACTTGATGCTGATACTCAGCTAGCATGACTGAGCTAGTAGATTAGCTTAATATGAGTTTTCTGTGACAAAAGAAGGAAACAGGAGGAATGGATACCATACATCAGTATTCAGACCTCGATCATAAACACAGAAGTGTATTACGGAAAGGTTACAGCCCTACGACCCATTAGTCTGACCCTTACAGCCCATTGGTCCGACAGCCCTCTCCCTAACGCTAACACTTTCCCAACTGTACTGAGTAGGGTACCCAACTGATTTAAGCAAGGTGCGTATGAGTAAGGGTGTCAGACCTGGGCTGTGGGTACATAGAGCCGTCCCCTGATGGAAACGTGATTTAAGCCAAATTTCCGTGCACGTTATTAGGTCTAGAGAGAGCAGTCGAGCAGCATGACGTGAACGGAGAAGATGGGGTCTTAATTGGATGCAATGCTTATCTTGATGAGCGACATGATGACATGAATAGATCATACAAAAACATGAATTATATGAATGAAACGGTGAACTTCACGCCATTAAATTGAGCCAGAAACGCAGCAAATGAGTGCTTGTCCTTTAAACTTCCCTTAATACACCATCGCATCTATTTTGCTGATCAAAATAACAAATTAAAAGTGAGATAAAGTAATTTACATTCAACACACACAGTTTCAGGAGCCTTAATTAGTGTCTTGTGGCCACATTAACCGTTATTGTTCCAGGGAGAGCCAGGGCAGCTGTCGCAAGTCTACCTGAGGCTTGTAGCCTGGGGCTTTAAGCCTAGAGCTGAAAACCTGTTTGTGTTTCCATTATCGCAAATTTATTTTTTATTATTAAAAATATTTTTCATTTAGCTGCAGTAGCAGGTAACTAAATAAAATACAACTAAAAATTATGCTGTACCAATCCGTGTCTTTATTTTCACAGATAACGGACTGCGACTAAGTATATGGCTAGTCTGGGTCAGCTAATTTAGCTAGTGTAACTGGCTAGTGCTTAGTGTAGCTTACGTACTACTTTTAGATATTACAGCAAAACCAGTGGATTAAAAGTGACAAATCACGCCTTACACCTTAACACCACCCTATATCTCTACCTCGTATGGCCCATGTGTTATTGTCAGGTCAAAATCCTTGATTGTGTGTGTGTTAGCCCTGCGGTGGCCTTGCGAACTGTTCGGGATGTTCCCCGCCTTTACCCAGTGTTGGCAAAGAGTGGGCTCCAACCCTGCTGTAAAACTAATAGCAGGATTAAGCAGTTCAGCCAATGGGTGAGAGGAGATGAGTGAATGAGAGTGCAAGTAAGAATGGTTGTGTGTGTGTTGCCCTGTGATGGACTGGTGAGCTGTTCAGGATGTACCACACCTTCACCCAGAGTTGGCCAAGATAAGCCACATTCCAACTTTGCCCCTAAACAGCACGTGAAATCCTCTTGTTATTACATGGTCTTTGGAGGTGGTCTCCAACCATGTTCCTGGAGGTCTACCTTCCTGCAGGTTTCATCTCCAACCAAAATCTGACACACCTCTTTTAGCTGATCAAGAACTTCCTCAGGCAATAATAGGATGGTCAGGTGATCAGGGTTGGAGCCAAAATCTTCAGGAAGGTATCTCTCCAGGAACAGGGTTGGAGACCCATGGTCTATGGAATCGAATAGGGGAACTCAGTGTTTGGTGGCGTCTGTCAATCAGTGGTATCTCTAAGCTCTGATTGGTATTTGCTCAAATTGTGTCATATAGAAATTCAGCTCAGTTGAACGCTGCACCCGCCCACTTTGCACTGCTTGTGTAAATCTCGCCACTTGTTGCTTATTTGACTGGCATTCATAGACTTTGCCTGGTCGCCTGTCGCTTCCTGTGTGGGTACGGACACCGCAACCGTAGTAGGATCAAGTGGTCTGGCAAACGAAAGAATGAGTGAATGATGAAGTGAGGCACAGTTGTAGCAATTTAGTAGTGTGAAGTCTACAATATTCCTCCATATTTGTTTCTGGTCTGCCGGTACAGATCATAAACAAATGCCACAAAGCCTTGAGGGTCACGTACACACAGCTGAGTGGGAGTCACTTCTTGCTGAAGTTTCTAATTGATCTGATGCTTGTGAAAAAAACAGAATACCTTTCAAGAAACTTCTGATTGGAGCACGCTGATTAAAGAGCACAAGGGATTCTTCAGTGACAAGACGGTCGTTATTAATTCATCGCAAACAGTGGAATTTGGGGGTTACTTTGAAAAATTTTCAAAACGGGCGTCCCGTAAAAAAAATAATAAATATAAAAGAAGTCAGGGAGGGGGTTGGTGGGTAGGTGGGGGAGTCGAAGTCATTAACATTTCATTGGCAAACCTATTTTCATATGAACGATCTGCAATATACGGCTGTCACAATCAAACAGGTGTCCAGTAAAGAGAGTTTGACAGGTGAATAAAAGGAAAGGGGAATATGTCAGCGGTGGCACTCGCTGTTTCTTCTCTCTGTCATGTTGCCAAAGCCCAGTGTTAAGCAGACACCATCACCAAAGGAACAGCAATGCTTGAGGCAGTGACATGAAAAAAGGGAAAAAAAAGTTCATGTCCTCCTTCCTGTGACAGAAGTCTCTGAGTAATCTTGTAAGGCATGAGAGGATTGTTCAAAGGAGAACATTCCTCCAGTTTTGGGACCTTTCGGGAGCAGAAGATCTGCCCTGCTCATAATAGTGTAATAGTGTGCCTGGCTCTGTCCCTCGGCTTTGTGCAGATCCTTTTACTTTTTTACCTTGAAAGTAAGCGTCAACTCTTGAAAGGGTGAGTGTGCATGCATAGGGACCGGGAGGCGAACACATGGAGTGAACGCTTCTGATGATGCTGTGACGCAGGATTCGAATAAAAATGGATTCTTAAGAGTTCTCAAGAGTTTCACAGGAAAAGTTTTTCCTGCTTAGCCTGGTTAATTTCCGCAGATGGGCAGTAGGGGAACTTCTTCTACTCTTTTAAAGGTAAAAAGTTAAAGTAAAAGGTGCATCTTTTGGTGAAACTATCTTCCGGAAAACCCCAATGCATGACAAATATTTCTTCTAGTCCCTCATCTGTGCCACGTAATCATTCCTTTATTATCTGTATCACTTATCCTGTTTATGGATACAGTCTCAGACGACTCTGGGAGAGTATAGGTTACAGCGGCCACTACAGACAAACAATCGGTCACACTCACATTCTCACCTAGGTAGAGTCCATCCATCCATCCCTTCCTCCATCTCTCCATCCAACCTCTCTCAGCCGACACTGGGCGAAGGTGGGGTACACCCTGAACAGCCAGTTATTATCATACGCAGTGTCTTCATACACATTTAATAAGTGGTTGTCTATGAGTTTTTTTTTTCCGTATCAGTAAACAGGAAGTGTAAGTAAAGTGTTGATAAGGTTGTGAATGGGTTTGACCGTCTGATGTCACATTATGGGTCATATTTATATATATAGGAAATATAGGAAATTCTCATACTTTCATGCTCCACCGTAGGATTGGGGGTAAGGAATCATTTTGACCTGTTGATTGGATTTCAGGGCCACACAGTGGCATAGTAGTTAGCATGTCCGCCTCACATCAAGAAGGTCCTGGGTTCAAATCCCATGCTTGGCTTGTGTGCATTTCCTCGGGCTCCTCCGGTTTTCTCCCACAGTCCAAAGATATGCACATTGGCCTATTTGACTGTAAAAACATGCCTCTAGGTGTGAATGTGAATAATGGTGTGTAGGTTGGCCCAGTGATGGGCTGATGAGCTGTTCAGGGTGTACCTTGCCTTTGCCCAGAGTTGGCTGAGACAGGCTCCAACCTCCCCAAGACTATCAAGTGGGATAATGTGGTTCAGTGAATGAATTAGTCAATGCATTTGTTGCATGTAGATAAAAAGGTTGGTAGAAGAACACCATTGATGATGATGATGATAATGAGGATGATGAGGATGATGATGATTTTCCAAGGATTGATACAATCACAAAGGCAAATGTTGGTTGCACCTAAAATTGATTTGGTCTCGTATTGTAATAATTGGCTGCTCTTTATTATAGATTCGGCATTTTGATTCTTTTAACTTCATGATATTTTCAAGTAGCATCGTTGCTGTACAGATTATATGTTATATATACAACATATATCCAATAATCCCCAATCTCCATCGTTCTTTCGGTTCTGGGCTGGTTCTCAGGTGGGTATCATGGGTGCATCAGCAGGAAGCCGATATGCTCTCATGCCTGTTGGGCAGGAATTATTCTGACTGTATATCATTAGCGTCTGGGTTTTTTTCCTAATTAGCGCAAGGCCAGAATAATGAATCCAGCTCCATTAATCAAAAGGTAATATATGTAAAAGCATTGTATTTAGCCTTCGGTAAGACTGCAGAAGGTAGACAGGAGAAAAATCAAAGAAGAAAGTGAGAGAGAAAGAGAAACAGAGAGAGAAAGCACATTTCTTTAATTTTCATTTATACACATCACTTTCTTTTATTGAACATACACAGCTTGTACGTTAGCACTCATATAGGTAGAAGGTGAAATATAAAAAGTAAACATAGATGATTTGTCTTTAATGAGTTGAATTTAGAGCTCTGCTGGTTTTTTTGTCTCTTTGTGTGATATTAAGGAGATTTTGCCCTCCTTGCTTTTGATGCATCTTTATTCCCAGATTTAAAGTAGGACACGTGCTACAGACTGCATGTTTAGCACACCAGAATTTGCAGATATTTAACTTTATTGCAAAGAAATTTCGTCATTCCAAACTATAGCACGGGGGTGTCAAACTCATTTTCACTGAGGGCCACATCACTGAATTTCTAGGCCATCGGGGGCCGACTAAACACCAGACATCCATATAAAAGGGTAACCATGAAATCTACATGGCAAAATAATTAGTTTAGGTAGTCCTCTTTTCCCTTTTTAAATTTTTTTTTTTTATTTTTTTGACCACACTTAACAGCATCAAGCTAGCATACAACCTTTCTTGAGTCATGAATGACTAGCTATTTACTTGAAATAAGTTGCCACCACCTATTGGATAGATGATGAATTACGTTTCATGGTAATGGCTGATGCAAAGAATGTTTGATAATCATATTCTTTGAAAGCTCGAGTTGGCAGGCTGGATTTGGCCCACGGGCCTTGACTTTGAAACCTGTGCTATAGAGCTTTAAGATAAAACACTGCCAGCAAGGTACATACCTGATATTAGTCATTACTACACTGCTTCCTAGCTAACTTTTCATCATCATTCCTGTGTAATTAAGTGAGTTTAGATAACTTACCTTTATTTTTAGAGTCAGGTCTATCACACCTGACAGGGAATAGCTATTCAAATTATCACCTAGTATGAACATACCCAGTAGCAAAAAAGCGCTTGCTAATTTAGCTGATGTGACAATTCTTTGATTTAAAAGGTAGTCTCAGGTACAGTTTGTTATTTAAAGGTTTTATCAGGAAATTAGCTGTAAAGAAGTGTTGAGTATCGTACATAACCAGACACAGTTCCTCCGCAGGGTTCGACTGCCGCAGATCTAACTGCTTCTTATATTTGCAACAAAACTCAATATTATTACTATTGTAATTTTTTTGTTTGAAAAAAGTAGTCTCTTCTGTAATATGGTGCTGTTTTTTAAAAATTTATAAAAAATTTTATTATAATAACCTTTCGTGTAAGCAACACGGAAGGTACTGTGACCGACTGATCGTTCCGCGCTCGGTCCCAGTAAGTTATTACCTTCGGCGTGAGCTATATATTATTCATGTTATTATTACTAGACATTTGAGAGCTTATGGAAATTGTACCACAGTAAAGTAATATTATGATAATTATTACATTTACTTTGACAGGAACTTCTCAATAGGTCTAACACCAGCAACTATTTAGATCAATACAAGTACAAGTTCATCTTCATGTTAGACCGAGCATGCCGTTCAGAAATATACCACACTTATAGTAACAAATGTTTTTTTATGGAAGCATAGGAATATCATGGGATTGAAGGGGCAGTGGTGGCACGGGGGTTAAAGTGCTGGCTTTCTGATCTGAAGGTCAGGGGTTCAAGCCCCACTATCAACTAGTCACCACTGCTGCCAGACATGTCTCTCACTGTCAGTGGTGAAAGGCATGTTGTTCAAAAAGTGTGTGCCATTGGATTCCCATCTGCTTGTTTCTGGCCAGGCAAGCTGTCCAGGCTGTACCTCGCCCCTCGGCTCGCCCAGAGTCATCTGAGATGGGTGCCGGCCTCCCCTTGACCCTAATTAAGATTAAGCATTTCACATAATGATTGAATGAACATCATGGAATATATTTTTTAAATATTGATTCTAGGCAAGCCTGTCCACCTCACAGCAAGAAGGTCTTGGGTTCGAGTCCCGTGCTTGGTGATGACGTTTCTGTGTGGAGTTTGTATGTTCTACCTGTGCTTGCATGGGTTTCATTGGGGTACTCCGGTATCCTCCTACAGTCCAAGAACATTAGGCTAATTGGCTGTTCCAAATTGTCCCTAGGTGTATGTGTGAATGGTTGTGTGTGTGTTGGCCCCGCAATAGACTGGTAAGCTGTTTAGGGTGTACACCGCCTTTGCCCAGAGACTGCTGCCAAGAACTCCTGACTCTTTGCGAGTCTAGTGTCATCATTCCAGGCAGGAAGATTCCAGCTAGGGGATGGGGTTTGTTTTTAGGCCAGGTCATGTTTGTAGCATGTAACATTTTCCAATGCTTTAGGTTTTGGAAGTCAGCCGAAGTAGACTGGAGCAGCACAGTGACTCTGTGGTTATCAGTGTCACCTCGGGGTAAGAAGGTCCTTCTATGGAGACCATGCAGAACATCACACAGACAGGACCTGTATTCTGTCCTATTCTGTCAACATTACTGTTTTTTTTCCGTGGTAATTTTAGACATATTTAAAGAAAACTTGTGAATATATGGAAAGCACAATCCTCCTCTGCGGAGTTTTTCTGCCTCGGTTACTAAACAGCACAGAGTAATGCTTGAGGTTTTTATGTAGGTCACAGGGTGCCGATGGAGCGAGATGACGGCGGTGTGGCTGATGTGCCATAGAAATGTTTGTGGAGGCATTCAGGTGACGTAGCTTTCCTGAGCTGCCACAACAATCATGACTTCTGACTGCTGATGTCGGGCTTTTTTCATACATTTGCACCTCGGAGTCTAAAGTGAACATAATTGCACTCTCTCTGTATTTCTCTCGTTCACATATTCATGCTTGTCTTTGCTGTGACCTGTATGATGGTGCTGCCATATTGGCTTTGAAATGTTTTCACGGAAAGCTAAAAATGCAATTATTAGAAGATGGGATGAGAGTGTGGCCACTGCAGCCGAGTTTAACTTCACCTTATAGTGACAACACTTTCTGTGAAGCCCATATCTACATATAAAGTCTTCCGAATACTTTTATAACATGGTAAAATCCATTCATAAGGTAGCATTAATGCAATTACAATAGCGTTTATACTCAGAATTATAATTCAGGGCTTATAACACAGTGCTGTAATGCCACTGCAAAGCATTTTAGTCCATTAATTCATTCATTTGCTATTCCGCTTTATCCTAATTAGGGTCGCGGGGAATCTGGCACCCATCTCAGCCGACTCTGGGTGTAGGCCGGGTACACCCTGAAGACCATTGCAGAGATAGAACAGACCACACATACAACCATTCCTACTCACTCTCAAACCTAGGGGCAATTTGGAACAGCCAATTAGCCTACTGTGCATGTTTATGGTCTGTGGGAGGAAACCAGTGTACCCGGATGAAACCCACGGAAGCACTGAGAGAACATGCAAACTCCACACAGAAACACCCCGAGCCCGGACCAGGACCTTCAAAAATTTTAGCCCGGCATTTCTGTAAGGAGTTTGCATGGGTTTCCCCTGGGCACTCCTGTTTCCTCCCACAGTCAAAAACCCTTCACATTAGGCTAATTGGCGTTTTCAAATTGCCCCTGGATGTTGGCCCTGTGATGGACTAGCAAGCTGTTCAGGGTGTACGGCCTCATATGTAACATATGTTTTCACCACAATGTCATAAATGAAATCAATACATTCATTCATTAATTTTTTTTTCATATACAAATCAAACATATCCTACTAAATTTTAGCTACTATAGCATAAAGAGGAAAAGAAGTCCATTGTTTTATGTCTTGTGTGTGTGTGTGTGTGTGTGTGTGTGTGTGTGTGTGTGTGTGTGTGTGTGTGTGTGTGGGAGAGAGAGAGAGAGAGAGAGAGAGAGAGAGAGAGAGAGATTCTTGTCTGGTTGATTCCTAACACATTTAAACTGCAGATTAATATTTAGTTGTTATAATAAAAGTGCATTATTCAGTAATTACAGTGTAATTAAAACGGAATATCGTATATATTTATGACAGTGATGACAGTGAACAACTCGTCAATTCAGTCGTACTTTCTACATAAAGAATATGGATGTCTATTAGGACTGTACTGGCCTTCAGAACACCTTCAATAACACTTTATTAATATTTCAGAAAACAGTATGACGGTAAGGTTTATGTAAGGTTTTCGTGAAAAGCAGGATGTGATGTGACAAATTTTTTCATTAAGTCCAAAAAGTCAGAGAGAGAGAGAGAGAGAGAGAGGAAGAGACAGACAGACAGAGAGAGAGAGAGAGAGAGACAGACAGAGAGAGAGAGAGAGAGAGAGAGAGACAGAGAGAAAGAGACAGACAGACAGACAAAGAAAGAGAGAGAGAGACAGACAGAGAGAGAGAGAGAGACAGACAGAGAGAGAGAGAGAGAGAGAGAGAGAGAGAGAGAGA
>JAOUQZ010000039.1:26993587-27027962 GCA_028564935.1 Neosilurus hyrtlii
TGTGTGTGTGTGTGTGTGTGTGTGTGTGTGTGTGTGTGTGTGTGTGTGTGTGTGTGTGTGTGTGTGTGTGTAATATTATACGCACTCTGTATCAAAAAGGTAATGATGCATATCAGTGTCAGTCACTTTAGGCATCACTCATATTTAAAGAATTATTGTTAATTGATCCGGAAACTATCGTATCTCCTTCATTTTTGTTTGTTTGCTTCCCAGGAGATTTTTTTTCACAGCTCACTGAATGGTTTATAGAATCAACTCTACACATTAACCTTATCTATTTAAGGGGTTTCACCAAAAATCTATTCCTTTAACCAGATTTGAGAAAAACACTCTCACCCATTTGTCAAACCAAATAAAATCTATTGGGGTCACAGGGAGGCGGAAACGGAAATCGGCACGTCACAGTAACTTCGGTGTTGCTAACGTGAAAAGTAATAAGAACTGGTGCGCTGCGTGAATGCAGGAGGAGAGGCAGGGAAAAGTAAGGTCGGACTCAGAAGTCTGGTGATCAGGACTGTCCGAGGCGCAACGTGGGGAGGCGAGAACGTGACACGTCTCACGGAATCAATTAAATAAAACAAATCTATCAAGGTGTAAAGAGTCTGAGGTTTGTTATTGGCTGAAAAATTTGTATAAATGCATGTAATTGTCCACAGTAAAGGAAACCTGATGGAATGAAGCTAATAAATATGGAATTTCAGTTTCATCCCTGTCGTGGGTAATTACACCAGTGTTTGAGAAATAAAACTATTCACTGATACAATAAAGGTTCTCCTGAGAGCACTCGTAAGTAAATCATCATAACCAATCCCCAAGGGTCAGAGTAATTTAAAGACACATACTGGATCTAATAAACCATTATCCCTTAAAATGGACTCCATTCTCCCATCACGGCATCTACATCACGGCAAACAGACAGCCGGCGAGTCAGACGTTTCTGTAGCCAGTCAGACAGATGAGTGTTGTTGTGGTTCAGACACGGAGCGGGATCTGAAACACGGAGAGAATCCATATTACATGTGTTAGCGTGCTGTAGCGTCAACTCCAGCTCAGACCATCAATTATGAATAGAGATATACAGCTACCGAGCAGGGGTTCTGTGTCACTGGATGGATGAGGAGCTTTCTAGAAGAAAACCTAAAACATTGTCTTCTGCTTTCGCAAAACAAATTTAACAAAGATTCCTCAACCTGTTTTTTTAATTGGACGAATCAACACTGAAGATCATTGGAAGAGAACAACTTAGACCACAGTTACAGTTTTCCTGCTTTTGAATTTATTGTGATAAACTTTACCTAGAGCTTCAGCGTTAACTGACCATTCATTCATTCATTCATTCATTTGCGGGTCTAAGTTGACACTGGGCGAAGATACGGTACACTCTGAACAGCTCGCCAGTAAATCACAGGGAAACGCACACACACATCTATTCATACTTACACTCACACCTAGGGGCAATTTGGAACAGCCAGTTAGCCTAATAGGCATGACTTTGGACTGTAGGAGGAAACCAGAGTACCTGGAGTAAACCCACACAAGCACATGAAGAACAAACTCCATACAGCCTGGGATTTGAACCCAGGATCCTCTTGCACATGCCATCGTGCTGCCCATAAATATACCAGAAGAAAGCAAATATCATGTGCATAAGAAGCGAATGCCTGAAAGTTCACACCTTCACTGAGTGATGAAACAGCAATGCTTGTGACCACAAACGGTTGCACTTTTTATAAAATTTTACACTTTACATTTAAACGGTGAAAATCATCCTGAACTATGCACAGCTGATGACCAGGCTGATGTTTAAGAAGTTTAATAATCTTAAGGGGTGATCACACTTGAGGTGCAATAGTAAAGCGATTGATGCGAATCGCAATTCGTGGCTGTCGCGTTTCATTCTCGAAATGATCTCAAGTTTGTCTTGTGACATTCGCTGCATCGCATTTTGGTCGCCTGGTTTGTGAACTCATCGCAAAATGTTTGAAATTTTCGTGATTGTCGCAAAACGAGGCTCTTACGCGGAGTAGACTCAGACAATTCTCAAGCAGTTCACAAATTTTGCAAGAGGGTCGCAAGGTTGCCGTTTTGCTCCCAAATTATTTGTTTTTGCAAATTATTCGTTTTTTCGTTTAGACTTCCATGCGGAAAATTTCACAAATATTTGAGACTTGTGGGCATCCGCCATATTCTGTGTATTTCGTCATCATTCATATTTTATTCACAATTTGTTCATGCTAAAAATAAAAAGTGAACACAAAGTGCAAAAAACACGACTGATATAGCCTGGGAGATTTTCTTTTCTTTCCTTTCTTTTTTGCCAAAAATTACTCGTAAATCAGTCGCAAATTCTTGCAACTTTCACGCTACATATACGTATTTAGGCTGCAAGATATTTGCTTGTCGTTGGAGTCACAAAACATCTTGATGTGAATTTTAAAATTTGCAAAAAAAATCTATTTGCGTCAGTTTATTTTCTAGCACATAATGCCTCTAATGTGATCACCCTTAAACACTTATCCCACTTATCCTAACTCCGCCCTTGAAAGTCTGTGAAACATTGCCTCGCCAGGCCATCGCAGTCCAATGTCAGCAGTTTGGGACAATGTTTTGTTAAACCTTATGCTTTTATTTTCACAGATTCATTTTTCTTATTAGCTGCAAGAAGAAAAAAAGCAGTAGATAATAGAATTAAGACAAAATGAGGGAGTTTTAATTTGCACCCACTGGTACCGGCTTGCTCATTAAAGATGAATGGGATTTATATATATATATATACATATAAAAGGAATATACAACATGCTGCAATAGTAAAAAATCTACTTCTGGTTAGTAGCAGTAAGTAAACGCTGCACTGGGCTGCAATCATTGCTGATTGTTTTCCTATAACAGCCCAATAATAAAGTGTTTAATTCTTCACTACATTATTACTTTATTACTACTAAATTAATTAATTAATTAATTTACGGAACCACTTTATCCTACCAGGGTTGCTGGGAGGCTGGAGCCTATCTCAGCAGACTCTGTGCAAAGGCGGAGTACACTCTGAACAGCTCTCCAGTCCTTAGCAGGGCAACACACACACACACACACACACAGACACAGAACCACTTACATATATACCCACACCTAGGAGCAATTCAGGTGGATTCAAGGAGCAGTCAAGTAGCCTAATGTGCATATCTTTGGACTGTTTGGAGAAAACCAGAGTACCCTGAGAAAAAACCCTTGCAACATGCAAACTTCACACAGAAATGCCCGGCAGAGCCCAACACTTGCGCCCAGGACCTTCTCGAACTGTACACCATCGCATACACCACATTGAGTGTTTACAAAGAGTGTGTAATACTCTCTTATGCAAAAGTTTTGTGTGCTTGCCCTCTAGAGACGTTTGCGTTCAGCCGTGCAGGTGTTTACACTCTGAGTCGGTATGGCGTCTGATATACCTGTGCATGATGAATAACAATAAGAGCTGTCACTGTGATGGAATCCTAATAGGCAGGAAAACGCCGGAGAGGTTAACTTCCTCCATCGCCGGAGTCGGGGGAATACTTTCATTGTGCTCTACCCATTGCCTGAACTGTTCACATGGACTGACTAAAGAGACGTTCCTGCTTTATAGGCAGCCACTTAAATATAGAAAAGGAAGCTTTTTTTTTCTGAATATGGGTTTCCCTTAACAAAAATGGTTTTTGAAAAAGGCTTCCAGGTGTAATCCCTTGGGGAGAGAAAAACCTGTTTCATAAACCTCTGTGGATCCGCTTTTTTCGGTGCGAGTATAGAGTACAAGAGAACCCATTTATACACAGAGAAAAGAGGTTAAATAATATGTTCAGTTTGTCACTTTTGGAAGAACCCCCAATAAAAAAAAACAAAAACAAGGTTCTATGTACTACAGAAACAGTGTTTTCCAAATGAAAAAGGTTCCAAGAACCCCCATAAGAGGAGGCACCCTTTCATTCCTGAGTGTAGCAAACAAGTGTAAAGCGTAAGGGAACATTTTTTAAAAGACAATCCAGAGCAATTCATTTTTGGTCTATATGGGAATCCCCAAGTATGGAGCTTCCTATCTGTTGAACCCCCCAGGAGGAGATCTCCTTCTCCTCCCACCTGCTTCATCTCCAAGCCGGGAGAAATCTGGACCAAGCCTTTGCCCCAAAAACTGCAGTACAGGAACCTTCTGAACAACTACCAAAAGAAACATTCTTTATCAGGAAGGAATGGTGTGCCCTGAACAGGAAGATCAGCCCTCTACAAACGGGGTCTGCATGACTGTCCATGTGGTGCACAAATCCTGAGAGACTCTCCCATAAGCGAGCCCATAGCCGATCATGACCTGCTGAAGGTGACTGAAAAAAGCCTCTGCATGGCTAAGGTTGTGGAGCGACACGATACGATGATGAGTTTGGTCGTGTTGAACCAGCTACTGCGTCTTCTTTGCTAATTTCCTTCGGACTGCCTCCAAAATCAACTGGATTGTGATGGTAGCACCAGCCCTGGTTCTCACACATCACCAGGGTTGAGTTCATGCCTGTACTTCTATACCATACGTGCTCTTCCGTTGTGCCTGTACTCACTCTTTTACTCACTCACTCATTTGTGGACTGCTTAATACTACTAGGGTCACAAGGAGGCTGACGGCCATCTCAGCTGAAACTGAGCGAAGGCGGCGTACACCCTGAACAATTCATCAGACCATCACAGGGCCAACACATATACACCCCTCCACACACTCACACCCACACCTCGGGACTACCATTTAGCCTAAAGTGCATCTCTTTGGACTGTAGGAGGAAACCGAAATCTTGAATTTGGTTTTCTCTTTAGCGTTTTAGCACAGCATGCTTGTTATTGCTGTAGCTCCTTGCAACGCTTATCTATATTTGAAGGACGACTATGAGTGATGCTCAGGTTTGCTTGGATTATGCGTTGTACAGTATAGAGTATCTGCACGACTTCAACGTGAGCAGGCGAAGTATCCACAGTAGCAGGTAAATATATAAACAAAAGTGTATATTCATATTAAATTTACATCAAATAAACTATAATAAAGTTCTCTTCAACATGAGATTAATTTAATAGTTTTGTTCCTGTGCAATATTCCATCGCTGTCACCAACTACTGCCACACAGATCCATTTACCTGAGCACCTCGGGCTTGTAGGCTTCACGTCGAGTCGATCCGACCCCCGTGATATTTCCAAAGGTCATTGTCATTATTGTTGCCTAGCAACCGGCTTCACACATCGAAGATATAAACATCAGTGAGGGGGGCATGGTGGCGCTGTGTACACGATCACAGGCGATTTTATAGTTTTGCAGATAAAATACAGATTCGGAAGGATTTATTATCCCGTTTGAGGAGATAACGTCTGTAGTAAACTGTTCCTTGTTAAGAATGAAGTCATGCAAAGATTCTGGTGGATCATATTAAATTAAAAGTAAGAGCATGGAAGCAAAAATCTTCTTGAGTCAAAGTAGAAATGATCTTTATTTCAATGCTACTTACTAAACGTAAGGGCAGACGTAGCTGCCGTAACACTTAGAGAAGCGGGTTTGGGGCTAAAAGGTTGCTGGTTTGATTCCTGAACCAGTAGAAAAATGTGTGGTGGTTTAATTTTTTTGCAAATAAAATGAAAAAGTTAAGGGCCATTCAAGCTTTTATGTCATTTAGGCAACCAACAAAAATTGCAACTTTAAGGAGGCATCCTTTTGCTTTAGTGGTACATAAATCTGAATGTCATCAGCATAGCAGTGGAAGGAGATACGATGCTTTCTAAAAATAGTGCCTAGAGGAAGTTTATAAAGTGTGAACAGCAGTGGCCCTAGGATTGAGCCCTGTGGAACCCCACATGACCGGGGAGCTTGGGAGGATTTAGAACCAGCAATGTTTACACTAATGGTTCTATCTGCCAGATAGGAGTTCAACCATTTCAGGGCAGTACCATGAATCCAAGACTTTTGACAGGAAGGTGAGCTTGGAGATAGGCCTATAATTTGCTAAAACTGAGTGATCGAGATTGTGTGTTTAAAATTCACAGAAACTACACCAGAAGACAGACTACTGTTAATAATAGTGAGAACTGACTGACCTATGCTCAGGAAAACCTCTTCAAAAAAAAACTAGAAGGGACAGCATCACGGGGGAACCTGGGGGCTTCATAGGGCTAACAACCTCCTCTAACACTGACAAAGTTACAGGTTCAAACTGATCAAAAACATCAGAACACCGGACAAGTACAGAGGGGTCAAAAGCAGGAGCTGAGATGGAAGCCCTCGTGGTGGTGACCTTATGAATAAAAACTTTTAAAAATTTACAGCATAATTCAGAAGAGGCTTCCAGGTTGATGGTCTGAGAGGCATTAAGAACAGAATCAATGGTTTTAAATAACACACGTGGGTTATGACAATTCAATGAAATAATGTTAGACAAGTGTTCTCTTTTAGCCTGTTTAACAGTGTTCGGGTAATTATGCCAGCAGTCCTTTGCGACACTCCTGCCTGACAGCACGAGTTGTGTCATTAAACCAGGGCTCAGGTTTAATCTTAGGGGGCTTGATTTTAAATGGGGCCACAGAGTCCAGGATTGATTGGCAGGAGGAGTGAAACCATGAACTGAGCTCTTCCATATCTGAAGATAATGAGTCATCAGGGATCCAAAACTGTTCATAAGCAGCAGAGAACTGAGCAGCAGTGAAAGGGTTATTAATATAATAATATAAGAATGATATTATAATATTATATACATAATAATAACAACAACAACAACAACAACAACAGGGCAGTTGTGACCCGGTGAAAGGGTGTGGATTACGTATCCCAAGGTCAGGGGTTCAAGCCCCATTATTACTGAGTTGTCACTGCTAAACATACCCCCACCCCCCCCCCCCCCCCCCCCCCCGCCAACATCCCCCCCCAGTGCAGTTAACTGGGTTATCAAAGGCCAGCCATGTGTCTTACTGTCTATGGGGAGAAGCATGTAAAAGAACCATTGCTAACTTTCGTAAAGAGTTGGCTGCATAGGCATCAGCATGTTTCTGCCCTGTGATGGCCTGGCATGCTGCCCAGGGTGAACTCCGCTCTCACCAGAGTCAGCTGAGATGGGCACCAGCATCCCCACGACAAAAATAAATGAATGAATAACAACAACAACAACAATAATAATATTAATAATAGAACCTGCGATGGCCTGGCGAAGCTGTTCAGGGTGTACCGTGCCCTCGTCCAGAGTCGGCTGAGATGGACGCCAGCCTCCCCACTTGTTGTGATAACTCCTCCAACAGTTTAGAGATATCTCCAGACATCCAGACACTTTTAAATGTTTAAATGTTTTGTGATTATTTCCAGTTTAATTTTGTCTAATACTTAAAAATTACTTCTAAAGGGATATTGGAATTGTGCCAACACTTCTGTGACACATTAAACATGATATTTATTTCAACTGGTTTTATTCCCTATTGATGGACTTCAGTTGTACTTCTGGTTAAATCCTGTTTTATAAATTTTAATGCTTGGTTATATGGCACTGTGGAGTTGTGTATAGTTGCGGTCTCTCCGGTGCTGGGTTTTGGTGCTGATTTCTGCCTTTACTTCTCCCCCCATGTGCCCGACGTGATGGATTTCCCTGACTGCTCTGTAGGGGAAGGCAGGTCTGATAAGGTGATTTATCTCAGCCCCACAGCTTCTAATGGATGGGCTCCACAACACCGCCTGAAAGTTCATCATTGTAGCACAGCACTCAGAACACAAGGCGAAAGTGAGTAAAAGACAAAAAGTAAAGGAGAGACAAGAAACAAAGGCATGATGAAGAGATCAGCTGTGCATATTGCAAATAAATCTATTCCACTTTCTAATAGAAGCTTCTAAAATATTTAATAAAAAAAAGAGTCAGACTATCCAGGAATCTAGCATTCAGAATCCTTTTTAAATGCATTTATACCAGGACATATAGGATACATACTTTTAAACATACATGGTTTTTATTAGTATGTACTACATGGGAACAATGCGATCTGATTGGTCTGCTATCTGGGGATTAAAACTCATTATTCCAAGTGGATAATGCTTGAATCGAAACGATGGACGCTCGCGGCGTGTCACGGTAATACTTGGAGAAAGAGGTGGCATTATTATTTATTCATTCATTCATTTTCTGAACTGCTTAATCCTAATTAGAATTGCAGGTAGGCTCTTATTATCAGACTTGAAAATAGATAAATAGACCATAAAAGTATAATTTTGGTCAGTTTTTTGTTTTTTCACATGGTCATTGGTTAGGTTAGAAGTCTCGCCCCCTAGTGACACATGATGGCTCCTTCCCTGAGGGCTGTTCCTTGGAGAAGGTTAATATAGTCATGTTTGAACACATTTTACTCAACATTTTACACAAATTTTACTTTTGGTGTGAAAACTATGGAAAATTGGCAATAATATTTTAGTTTATATAACATCAATTATTGCTGTATAATAGGTCCTAATCGTGTGAGATAATTAGTGGAGAAATTGGAATTTAAAAACGTACCTCTTCTGAGTCTTTGGACACAGGCATGCTAACTGTCTGACTTGAAGATGGGGCTGAACTTCTAATTATCTAAACATGTGACTTAACTAATCAGTGGCTTGCTAAATTGAATAACTTTCTAGGACCTAGCGTGCACTCGTGGACTGCAGACAGACAAGCACACACAATTTTCTGTGGAACGAAAATCGGTGTGTCACAGTACCTTCCGCGTTGCTCACACAAAAGGTAATAAACAATATTACAAATGTCTGCATTACGTGTATAAACATAAACATAAATAAACATTATTAAATCGCTTGATTCCGTGTTGTTGCTTTTTGTGGACTAACTCTACAATGTACAAGGGAGTCATCCAACGAGGATTAGCTTTTAGCCTAGCACACAGTCGGCTCAGAGCACACAGAGCTGTCCCATAACTGAGTCTGTCATAGGTTACAATACATAAAAAAAAAAAAAAAACGGTAAAAATCTTGCTTTAGTGTGCTTTGTACTGATGTTCTCATGCAGTATATACTATAGACGTTTTGCATCCTCATACTGAATCTTCAGTGCATATTCATTTATTTTGTGAACAGCTGCATTATGACGTAGGGAGACTCTGGGTCAGTCCATCGCAGAACCAACACCCACACAACCGTTCACACTTACACTCGCACGTAGGGGCAGTTTGGAACAGCCGATTATCCTAACGTGCATGCCTTTGGACTGTGGGACAGAACCGAAGTACACAGAGGAAAACCACGCAAGCATGAGGAGGACATGCAAACACCACTCAGAAACGCCTGAACCGAGCCCAGGAATCGAACCATGGACGGTGATGTGCTTCTAACTTCTATGGCGCTGTGTGCCCCCCCAGTTCATGAGCCTAGCTGGTCAGTTTACAGGCAGTCTTGATGCTGCCATCTTCAACCACATCACAAAAGATTGCTTAAATGAATGGTTGAAAAAAATTTACTCTCTCCCCCCCTAAGAAGGAACTGATAATTCAATCTAATGAGGGTCATTTAGCACGATCTCATTTGCATCAGGCTGACTACCTCATCGATTCTCTACTACTATCATTAGCACTGGTGGGTGAAACAAGACATTCCTTTGGTACTGAAGCATTCCTCCAGATGTTGACCTCCATTTCTTTTTTTGTATTGCCGTCTGGCAGTTTATGTTTTCCTTGAACATAATTATCCAGGCTTCTCTGTTCCTCGCTGGAGAATTCCAATTAACCCTGCTGCTAGATGCAGCACATGGTGCTCAATCCACCGCCTCCACGCTTCCCACCGTCGGTTACACAATGGACTGGGGGAACGTGAATCAATGTTTTCAGCTAATGTGTACAGAGAGGAGCCAGGATCTAATCAGCCCAGACAATATTTACTCCAGAAAGGTTCCCACAGCAACAAAAAGCATAAAAAAATACTCTGCGCTTAGCGGTGACGGCGTAGATGCGGCTAATAGAATGATGGAGTATTATGAGTTGATGTTGTGATGGGAGAAGGATCTCTTTTCCACCTTATGACTTTGGAATGAATGTCTATGGAGGTTAAATTACCAACTATAGAAATGTGTTACTGATAAGATATGAGAGAGAGAGAGAGAGAGAGAGAGAGAGAGAGAGAGAGAGAGAGAGAGAGAGAGAGAGAGAGAGCTTGTGTAATTACAGTGTATATTTCAGAAATAAATCCATGTATTCTCAGTGTGCTGAATATACAGAAGTGCAATTAAAGAGAAAGTAAAATACAAAACGTGCTGTTATGGAAAAAAAACAATCAACAAATCACTGTTAAAATAAGATTTCTGTTTAAAATTTCCTTAAGCATTTTTTAAAAACTAGATAAAGTAAGTCACCAAACTTAAGCTTAATCTGATGGATAATGTTTGTTATTTTAACATTTTATTAAAAATACCATTTTTTTTAAATCTTCAAGAGAGTGCAAATATTTATTCATTCATTCATTTTCTGAACCACGTAATCCTAATTTTGGTCGGGGGGAGGCCGGCACCCCTCTCAGCCGACTCTGGGCGAGGGCAGAGTACACCCTGGACAGCTCGCCAGGCCATCACAGGGAAAGCACAAATATTACATGTTAAATAAAAACAGATTTAAAAGTTCACAAATTTTGACTCCTATGAATTGTTAAAAAAATAAAAAAATAAAAAAAATTATGAATTAATGCATAAAATTGATAAGATAGATAGACAGACAAACAGATAGATAAATACATAAATCAAAAAAAATTGAAAATGATAATTAATAAATAATTAAAGCAACAAACAAACAAAAAAAAAATTTACCACTTTCAAATACTTGAAAAACATGGACACACTCATGAATTGTTAAATTAAATGAATGAATGAATGAATAAATAGAGAAATATATAAATAAATAAACACAGAATAATAATACTACATAAAAAATAAACAAACAATTACATAAACAAAACAAAATAAAAAAACACGTACAAATAATAAATTGACTACTTTCGAATACTTGAAAAACATGGACATGGAAAAAAACATTAAATTAAATGAATGTGTCCATGGAACACAGATGGCCTATTATCATTAAAAAAAACAGAAGGACTATTATCATTTGAAAAATTTTTTGAATGGTTATGTATATATAAATTATATTGATCAGACACAATTATTTCTGCAAAGATTGACTCTGAATGCACGTCACGACTGTTCTTCCCTCATAAATCAAAGGTTGGTATTTACAGGTGTTATACACCAGGAGATAAACTCCGGACAAGCATATTCTATGAGGTGGGGCACACTGTAAACAGATCGCAAGCCTAATGCAGGGCTAACACAAACACAGACAACCCTTCACTATATCCAATTTAGAGTATCACTTGCACTGGCCTTTGACTATGGGATGAAACTGGAGTATCCGGATAAAACCCAATCAAGCATCGGGAGGATATGCACCTACTGTCCTATGGTGGAAATCGCATTTGCTCTGGAGACTCCTTCAGTGCCTCATTAGCGAACGTGAATTAGCCATTATTATAGAAATGCTGACATATGATTCAGTTGTTATAAATAAAAAATTCTCAAATCAAAAGGCATTCTTTAAACATTTAAGTATAAGTAAACATATCAAACATAGCCGTTTTGGTCTTTGCTCCACATTGAAACACTAAAACTATGGGTGAGTATTTACGTATATCCTGCAGTAAAAAAAAAAAGAAGCGCTTTGATGATGAGGTCTCTATCTGAGCCTTCCTCTCTGTGTCTTTCAGCCTTGGAGGTGACCTCTCCTGTCTCTCCAGAGCTGTAAAAAGCTGTCTGAGAGCATTGGGGGCTCAGAGGCAGCCAGAGGCAAAGGCCACAAGCCCTCGAGGCAGCCATCAGGTGGAAAGCCCCTCCCTAGAGTAGCCGGTTATCCAATGGGAATCGGATCTTTCCTTTAAATGTCAGTCACCGGTAGTGAAATTGGTTCTCTTCTTCTCCTTGTCCATTTGATTCCGTCCTCCTTTTTTCTTCAGCCTCCCCTCCCTTAGTCTCTTTCTCTCCATCTCTCTCTCTCTCTTGCTCTTTCAGCCTCACTCAGAGCTAAAGTGACCACACACACGTGTCGCCAGCCTGCCAAACCAGCAGTGATTTAGCAAACAAGCACTCAATCAATGGTGCGCCGAGGCGTGTAACACATGCCAGTCAAAACCTATTACGTTCAAAGTGGGTCCCTTTGAGTTCCACTTGAGTGGCCTGACCCTGTGGAGGGCAGCCAGGCATGCCAGGGCTCTGAGGACAGCAGGCAGCGCCAAATGCAAGCAAAACACACATTCCCAGATTGCAGAGGTCAGTGACAGCTCAGGAAACTGCCACTGAGGTTTTCTGTCAGATTTAGCTTTAATTTATGGTTATAAGAAGAAATATTTTGCTAAGACTTTTTATTAATTCTGTATTTTTAAGTCATTTAATAGTTTATTTTTTAGAAAAAATGTCTATAGGTAAATGCTTGAAATAAACAGAGTATATAATTTTATAATGACTTTATAATATTATATGAATGTTATATAATGCATCATAATATCTGTGCATGGTCCCAAGTGGCACATCAACAAGGTGCGTGACTATCAACCTGGTGGGCAAGTTCGAATCCAGGTTGATTAGCCATGGGAGCTAATTGGCCGAGCTCTGACAAGAGTTAGGGATGGCATACGTGCCCCTGTCACTCACATCAATCACCAGCCAATCCATGGGCATCTGTGAGCTCATTCGTACAAAAGGGGCGGATCTCTCCGATTGTGTCAGGCCGCCTCCAAATGTACATGCACAGCAGTTCATGAAGAGGCGGGTGGCAGCATTGCATGTCATAGAGGTGGCATGTGCATGCTTATGGTGGTGGTCAGATGTTAGAGGGAGGCAACACTTGAGAGGTGGGAATTGGACAGGACTAAAAATTAGGGAAGAAAATCAGGGGAAAACAAGACTAGTGGGATTTGGCAATCTGGGAAATTAATGAATGAATGAAATGAATGTTGACATGAAATCAAACATGAAAATGGCCTCTATGAAGACACTGTGCGCCAGACTTGTGTGGTCTTTGTGCTTCTTGTCCGACATTACTGCTTGGCCTTATAATGCCAGTGTGGCTGAATGAACACAGATGCCCAAAGCCACCTTTTAAAATCTAGTGGAAAAATTTCGCAGAAGAATAATGATATAACAATATGTAATTTGGTCGACTTTTTGAACATAGATGTGGACACGAGAAAACTTGCAGAAATGTCAAAAACTATGAATTGCAGGAATCCCAAAATATCACAAGGTGAAACAAAACCACCTCGTAGAAGTAACTGCCAAGTTTGATTAAAAAGAAACTAACAATTAAATAAAGTATAAACAGTTTCACGAGTTCTGGCCTGGAATTGAAACGATAACATTTGGATATCTCATCTCATCTCATCTCATCTCATCTTCTTCTGCTTGATCCGGGGTCGGGTCGCAGGGGCAGCAGCCTAAGAAGTGAGGTCCACTTCTTCCAGCTCTCCGGGGGGATACCGAGGCGTTCCCAGACCAGCCGAGAGACATAATCCCTGCAGTGTTTTCTGGGTCGACCTCGAGGCCTTTTCCCAGTTAGACATGCCAAACACCATACCAGAGAGGCGTTCAGGAGGTATTCTAACCAGATGCCCAAGCCACCTTATCTGGCATCACTCAACGCGGAGGAGCAGCGGTTCCACTCCGAGCTTCTCCCGGATGGCCGAGCTTCTCACCCTATCACTGAGGGATGGACGAACATTAATTAACAACTGATTCTGGGTGAAGACACTCCGAACACATTTTCCCATTTTGACCATGATAATTTAATCTATTTCAGGAGAACAGGAGCCCGTCCCATCTATCATTGGGATAACATGAAGAAAGATGGCTAGTGTATTTACACCCTTAGAGTAGCCAGCTGTCTTAATGTGCATGTCTTTGGAGTGTGGGAGGAAACTCGATTGCTCGGAGAGAACCCATGATGAGATGAGCGGCTTAATCCTGCTAGAGCCGCTGGGAGGCTGGAGCCTATCTCAGCCAACTCCGGACGATAGGAGGGTACACAATGAACAGTTTGCCAGTCCATCACAGGGCCAACACGCGTACAACCATTCACACTCACACTCACACTTAGAGGCAGTTCACCTAATGTGCATGTCTTTGGACTGTGGGAGGAAACTGGAGTACCTGGAGGAAACCCACGCAAGCATGGGAAGAACGATACATAGTGATGCCCTTGCTGAGCCCAGGACTTGAACCCAGAGTCTGTACCGCCTGCAATACAGGCAAGTTTTGTGTAATTTTCTAAATAATAATAAATCTTATTATACTGATTGAACAACTGGATGTGGCTTTTGGCTCGCATTTAAAAAAAGAAAACAAAAACGTTGTCTTAGCTGATCGACTGTGTAAATCATTCTTCCTGAATTCCTTTAAGCGGTTCTCCACCAATTCTAAAGCCGGCTATTTCGGGATTTACGCCTCAATCAAAGCCCTAATTCAGAGCCTGTGTAATATGTAATGTTACACTTTGTTATTCCTTTCCCCATGTAGGCTGGTAACCTGTTGTACAGCCGAAGCCCGTGCTTGTATAAAGCCCAGAGCAGATTGACCCGACGCTGTCCATCTGCAAACACGTTCTATTATTAGCACGTCTTGAGGATGTGAGAACTGACTGTTGGTGTAAAAGAGTTTCCACTTGTGTTTGGAGAGAACAGCCTGAAGACTTCGGCAGTATCAGTGTTGGGTTCAGCACATTGCTGTTGAAATCGTGTTGTGATCCCTTCTTTCCCCATACATTATCCTTCCCATTGAAGTTCTCTGGATGTATGCGGTCATATAGGGGAGAGCTGGTAACACGGTATAATCCTTAAACATCTTTTATATTTCATTGTTTTGCATTTGAAACAGTCAGTAGATGCATTTTGGTTTCAGTTAAAGACATAAATATATAACGAAATAAAAGTGGGGTAGCGGTTAGCATGTCTGCCTCACAGCAAGAAGGTCCTGGGTTCGAGTCCTGGGCTCGGCGAGACTGTTTCTGTGTGGAGTTTGCATGGTTTCCCGGTGCTGGGTACTCTGGTTTCCTCCTCCAGTCCAAAGACATGCAAATTACATTTACTAGCTGTTTCAAATTGCCTCTAGGTGTAAGTGTGAATGGTAGTGTGTGTTGCCCTGCGATGGTCTAGCGAGCTGTTCAGGGTGCACCCGGCCAGTGTCAGCTGAGTGCCTCCCCGTGACCCTAGTAGGATTAAGCTTTTGGCAAGTGAGTGATGAATAAATCAATATTTTTATCAACATATTAATGCAGGTGGGATATACATATACAGCATTTAGCAGACACTCTTATCCAGAGCGACTTACAGAAGTGCTTTTAAGTCAGTATGAGTGTTTCGAATTTAATGCGAGCAGCTACAGGAATCCAATGGAGAGATCGTAGCAGTGGAGTGGGAATGTTTTGGAAGGTTGAAAACAAGCCGTGCAGCTGCATTCTGGATCAATTGCAGAGGTCGAATTGCGCTGGAAGGTAGATCTGCCAGGAGTGAGTTGCGGTAGTCTAGTATTGAGATGGCATGGGAATTGAACAGTATATATAAACAGTATATACAGTACATGGCCAAAAGCGTGTGCACTCGGGACCATCACACCCATGATTCCAACAAAGTTCTAAGCACACAATTATATGGAATGTCTTTATAAGATGTAGGATTACAATTTCCCTTCATGGGAAAGAAGAGGGGGTGGCACGGTGGTGTAGTGGTTAGCATGTCCACCTCACAGCAAGAAGATCCTGGGTTTGAGTCTCGGGCTCAGAGAGGGTGTGAGTTTGGAGGTTTTCCCTGTGCTTGCGTGGGGTGCCAATTTTGAAATGGAAGAAGTTTCCTGCACAGAGCCCTTGCCATGACCCTCAAACACCTTCGGCCAACAAAATTTGGGTAAGCTAAAGGTTCTTTGTTTTGACATCATTGAACCTTACTATTTGGAAATGTCTCTAAAAGGGAAATCACAGTTTCAGGGTTTGGTATAGAACTTTTAAGAGGTTTTCCTTGAGGAGCTCAGGGTTATATAAGCTCTTCCAGCTTCAGGACTTAATATCCTTCCATGTAAAATATCCATGTTTCTACCCTGTGATGACCTGGAGAGCTATCCAGGATGTACTCTGCCCTTGCCCAGAGTCAGCTGAGGTGGGCGCCAGCTTATCCGTAACCCTAATAAGGATTTAGCGGTGATTTAACTTTATCCTTTATTATGGTAACAGGGAGACTGGAGCCCATCCCAGCCGACTCTGGATGAGTGCGAGATACAACCTAGACAGCTTGCTAGTCCATCTCAGCACCAACACATAAAACCATTCACACCCACGCCTAGGGGAAATCCAGAATATACAATTAGCATCATGTGCACGCATGTCTTTGGACTGTGGGAGGAAACCAGTGTACCAGGAGGAAGCTCACACAAGCACAGGGAGAATATGTATACAAACTCCACACAGAAACACCCAAGCTGGGCATGGAGCTTGAACCCAGGACCCTCTTGCTGTGTGATGGACTTGCTGACCACTACGCAGATGGATTCCCATGTTAGACACAAATAGATTTTTTTGGCTAATTTTTTGGGGCAAATTTTGAAATTCACTCCAAGATGCTTTGTGATTCCACATGCAAGCGAATATTTTGCTGCTTAAATACATATATCATGCGAAAGTCACGAGAAGGTCATGCAACAATTTTTGTATCTGATTTGCAGAAATTTGCGTCCCTTTAGTTCGCTTTTTGTTCTCAAAACTATTCGCTTTTTATTCGCGCGTTACTGGTGCGAGCAAAAAATCGAATAAAATATGATTGATGACAGAATATTCGGAATATGGTGGAAGACAGCAAGTCCCAAACTCTTCTCAAACTTTCCGCGTGGAAGTCCCCAACTTATCGCTTTTCCTTGCAAATGAAAAATTAAATGAAAATTTGCGAGCAAAAAACTTTTCGACCTTCTCATGACATGTACGGAGTGCTTGAGAAGAGTTTGAGGCCTCTCCATGTCAGAGCCTCGATTTTCGACATTCGCAGCAATTTTTTGTGATGAGGTCTCAAGCCAGGTGGCAAATTTAAGAAAAAAAAGCGACAGCCGTGAATTGCCATTCGCGTCAGTCGCTTTCCTATCGCACCTCTAGTGTGATCACCCCTTAGCCTCTTTATATGACAATAATAATAATAATAATAATAATAATAATAATACAAATTAAACATATGCAATAAACTAAAACAATTAAAATGAATTAATTAGGGATGATTTCCTTAAAATTCTTTTTTTCCCCACACAATTTATCCACCATGTCTATGTTTAATTTATGGAGAATATTTATGCTATACACTTACACAGATTCCCATCATGCCCCAGAGCAACACCACATCCCAAAGCCTATTACCATCCACAAAACACACACTCTCACTCTTTCTCTCCCACACGCACACAAACTCAGTGTGTGTCCCAGTGTGTCCCACAGAAGGCTAATGCAGCCCTGATCTGCGTTAGCCACGAATAAGAATGAGCAGAGTATCATTGAAATGAATGCTTTGAGTCAAAGATTAGCTAGGGGCACGCTGTAGGCAAGTTCACACACACACACACACACACACACACACATGCGCACACACACACATGCGCACGCACACACACACACACACACACACACACACACACACACACACACACACACACACATTTTACATCTCCACTCAACACGTGGTTAGAACAAAGAAATGATTTACAAACTGTCTTTTTGCTAAGACAGGCGTATGTTTAATTATGGCTCGAGATCTTATGATCATTCTAGGTATTGTTATAAATGTGCAAATAAAAGGCTTATACACTTGGCGAGAGCGTTCCTATGTGCATGTTCTTCCTGTGCTTGTGTGGGTTTCTTCTGGGTACTCCAGTGTCCTCCAACAGTCCAGACATAATCATTAGGCTAACCGGCTGTTCCAAATTGTCCCTATGTGTGAGTGTGAGTGCGAATGGTGGTGTGAGTGTGTGTTGGCCCTGCTGTGGACTGGTGAGCTGTTCAGGGTGTACTCCATCTTCGCCCAGAGATGGCTGAGATGGGCGCCAGCCTCCCCATGACCGTAGAGTTTGTTAACAATTTAATCCATCGCATGAATATACATTTGACTGCAGCAGACATCTCTCACCAATTATGAAATTGGTGATGGACTGGGTATGTTATACGTATACAATAATTTGCCAAACAGCTTAATTCTACTAGGGTCTCAGGTGACTCTGGGTAAAGGTAAGGTACACCCTAAAAAACTCACCAATCAAATCGAAGGGTCAGTACACACACAACCATTCACACTCATATTTACAACTAGGGGCAACTTGGAACAACTAGTTAGCCTAATATGTATGCAATTTGACTGTGAAAGGAAACTGGAGTACCCGGAGGAAACCCACGCAAGCACGAGGAAAGCATGCAAACTCCACACACAAACACCTTCGCTCAGCCAGGGACTCGAACCTGGGACCTTCCTGCTTTAAGGCACATGTGCTAAGCACCATGCTACCGTAATCCCCTCACCTACAGTAGTGTGCAGTGAACATTCTACTCCACCCCTTTTGTGTAAAAGGGCTTCTAATAAAAAGAAGTGAAAAATTACTTCTCTATAATTTTTGGTGAAAATATATTGAACAATGTCATTGTAGGCAATGAGAACCAAAAAAAAAAAATTATAATAATAATTCCGACAAGTATATTGAGGTAAAAGTATGGCTAATAAACAAAAACACTGAAAATACCAATTTTTCTGAAAAATTGAAAGGTGTCACAAATTTCCCCCAGTGCAGCTAACTGGGTTATCAACTGTCACTGTCTGTGGTGAGAGGCATGTAAAAGAACCATTGCTGATTTTCGTCAAGAGGAGTGAGCTGTCCAGGGTGTACTCTGCCCTCGCCCACAGTTGGCTGAGATGGGTGCCAGCCTCCCCGCGACCCTAATTAGAATTAAGCGGTTCAGAGAATCAATGAATGAATGTTGCAAATTTAATATTTTTACCTTTTGCATAGCATGAATTTTACAACTTTACAAAATGATGATAAATCAGAAACCAAGTAAACTATTCAAGTATTTATTTCATGTAATATTGGATCATATTGATGAAAATAAGTAAACAAACAACAATATATAGTGATAACAAACAGTCTCTTTTTTGAGAAAAAAAAGTCAATATTTATTGTGGCCACCCTTTACTTTACAGCATTTAACCTTTCAGGCATAGTGTTCACATATTTTTTAATTTCCTCACTCGCTAAACCATTCCACATGGTTTGTTCATTCATGCTATGCAAAAGTAAAAAAAAAATTAAATTTGCGACACTTTTTTTTCCAAATTTATGTAATTTTTTGATAAATTGGTATTTTCAGTGTTTTTGTTTATTAGCCATACTTTTACCCCAATAAACTTGTCGTAATGATTTTTTTTTGTTCTCATTGCCTACAATGGCCTCGTTCAATACATTTTCACCAAAAAATTATAGAGACGTAAGTTTTATTTAATTTTATTAGGAGCCATTTCAGGTAAAAGTGGTGGTGTATAATCTTTACTGCACACTACTGTAGCTTATCTGTTCTTATTTAAGTTTCTTTCTTTCTTTTTTTCTTTCTTCTTTCTTTCTTATTTCTTTCTTTCTTTCTTCTTTGGTTATTTATTTATTTATTTATTCATTCATTCATTCATTCATTCATTCATTTATTTATTTATTATATTTTAAATAGTCAGATTTGAACATCAGCCCTGATTTGAACTCATTCATGAAATCGAGCTCAGACTGATATCTTCCCCGTGTGGTACTATACAGGAGTGTTACACATATTAACTGCTTTGTAGGAAAATGACTCTGAAAACGAGCCATGCTTCCAGATACGATCATTTTTATTTTGCTTGTTGCACGTGAAGCACCACAATGAGCATCACCGAACACCCGGCGTCAAATATCAAATGATTCAGTGTGTTTTAACTGCGGGCAACTGGGGCGCTGTAGCAGCCTCATGCTTTCAGGGAAGAGAAACAAAAGAACTTGTCCCTCTGTCATCCTCTGGCAGTCGGAGTAAAGGATTGCTTTGATGAAAGAATGGAGAAAGAGAAGGAGAGAGAACGAGAAGGAGGAGTGTGTGTCTCGGTGAAAGCCAGTCTAGTGTATGCACCAGTCTGAACAAGAGGATTATACTAGAGAACACTCCCTCTCCCTCAGGGCACGGAGGACATGAGAGTGTGTGGTATGTAGCAGCAAGGACAGGGTGTTGTGTGTGTGTGTGTGTTTGTGTGTGTGTGTGTGTGTGTGTGTGTAGAAACCAGCATGCATCCAAACAAGGGATGGTGTGTTTCCCTCCTCCTGTCTGAACGTGTGTGTGTGTGTGTGTGTGTGTGTGTGTGTGTATGTGCACCCTGCACGTTTCAGCATATTGTGCCCTCAAACTCCAAAAGATGATTAGGAGGATTTGGATTTGGCCAAACAGCATGCCTTTAAGAGGCAGGCAGCTGGTTAAAAAAAAAAAAAAAAGGAAAAAGAGAGAGAGAAGTCGTTGTCGTAGCAGTTCTTTTTGCATGCCTTGCGTCTTCTTCTTGCTTTCATTCAATCCACTTGAAGCAAATCATCTTAAATGAAAGAACTCTAGTTCTGCAAGAGTAATACAATTAGTATTCCTTTTTTCTTTCTTTCCCTGAAGTTTTGCCTGCAGGTCATTTAACAGACATGATCAGAAAGCAGAGAAATGCTCCAGAATGATGCTTTAATAATCTGTTTTTGCAAAAAAAACCTAAACAAAAACAAACAAACAACAACAGCAACAACAGCAACAATAATAATAATAATAATAATAATAATAATAGCACATTTTCAGCCTCATTGTGTGGCACAGTTCGATGTTTTCATATCTAACAAAACACGCACCCAGCTGACGAGCAATAATGATTTATATATTTCTCGGTGTAATGCTTTTAATAAACACTCCGTCAGTGGAAACCGAATCAATGTGGGCCTCGAGCATGTAAGGAAATCAATTAAAATGAAGTCACGGGCCTGGCTAGCGAATTGTCTCTGGCAGTTATTTGATATAATATGGTTAATATTTCTCAGTGGGTAAATTAACACGATTTTGCCACAGTAGATGGGGTCCTGCATGTGGGAGAAGTGTATGAGTGGAGTGTATGTGTGTGTATGTGTATGTGTGTGTGTGTGAGACAGAGAGGGATCCCACAGGGTGTTGGTGGAGGCATAATAAGCACTTTGTGTAAACAATGGGCTGAAGTGACCGCTGAGCCTCATGCGGCCAAAATAATTAAAGCGTCCTCTCATCTAATTCGGCCTTTTAGCTGCTCTCGCTCTATCTTCCTCCATTTAATCTCTCTCTTTCTCTCCTTTCCTACCTCATACAGTGTGGTAGCCATGTTGTCATTCCATCCAATAACACACTGTGTGTATCGTGTGTGCGTGTGTGTGTGTGTATGTGCATGTGTGTGTGGAGACGCTGTGCGGTTGCTGCTCGTTTGTACTGTGTCACTCTGGTATCGATCGAGGAGCTGCTGTAAGGAAAAAAAAAAAAGGTGCCACGTGCAAAAAGTCAAGCTGTGTGGGTGGATCTGGAGGCGGAGCCCAGAACAAACCATATTGTTCCGTCATAGTAGTAAAATTAAGGGCTGTGTATCCCGCCTTTCTGGACTGATGGAGGGGATTGAACGACTTTGGAAGCTTTAAATGGACGCCTGGGTCTTTACAGCAGCTGACCAGAGTTGCATAACATAAAGCGTAGTGCAAATGAAACTTTAAAAGAGACATGTTATGCTTTTTTACACTTTTGCGATCAATAAAGTTGAATAGCTATGTTAGACGATGGCAGGATGTTAGATAACAGGGTTAGTACATGCATAAGTTTTCCCACTGCGCTGTTTAGGCTGGTCGTAAACACAAGGTTTGTGGATTTTTTTTTCCCCTAATGAGGAACACTAACGTGTCATGGTGTGCTGGACCTTTTAATTACCTCCACACACAGTGTATCTACCTACGCCCATTCTGGTCTGCTTCACAGCACACTGAAATGAAAGACAAACCACCCTAGAAAACCAACCAGAGTAAAAACAGAACACGATAGATGGGAGGAGGAAGCCAAACAGGCTAACCAGCACAGGCACTCAGATTCAGCGTTTCATGGAAAGGTAGAGAAGCAGCTTATCAACAGAACAACTGTGGGGATTTTTTTGGATTACGAATCATTCTGTGGTGTTCAAATGGTGTCCGAAAAGAAAAATAAAGGTCTGAAAATGGGTTTAATATTCATTAATTCATTCATTCATTCATTCATTCGTTCATTCACTGAAGCATTTAATCATATTAGGGTCACAAGAATGCTGGAGCCTATCTCAGCCCACTCTGAGCAAAGGCAGGGTTCACCCTGAACAGCTCAACCGTCCATTGCAGGGCCAACACACACAACCATTCACACTCACACCTACAGGCAATTTGAAATAACCAATTGACCTAATGTGCATGTCTTTGGACTGTGGGAGGAAACCAGAGTACCAGGAGGAATCTCACACAAGAAGGTTAAGATGATACAAACTCCACACAGATACAACCTTGTCGAGCCTGAGACTTGAACCTTTGATCCTGTTGCTGTAAGTTATTTCCCTAAAATTGTTAATAGCTGCTGTTACAGACATCAATGTACACCTTCTGACCAATCAAATTTGAGAATTCGACAGTGCTGAGGTAAAAGAAATAAAAAAATAAAAAAATGTAAAAAATTATGTAAGCAATCAGCTTTTATTGTATTATAATGCATTGCACTGCATTTTTACAATTTTAATTACAGTAAATGGCAATGACAGTATGTGCAATCATATTGGCTGATTTGAGGGCAAAAAATTGCATAAGAACCAGGTTGTATCCAACCAGAAAGTTAGCCGTTAGCTAACTGCTAACAGCCGTTTTTGGTTTACAAAATACAAACAAAAAGCAATTGCTGTCTGTTGGAAAACTGTTGTATATAATGGGAAGGAAAATAAGTTGAAAGCTAACAAAGCCCTCATAGACATGGTTGGAGACAGCACCCCAGCAGGAATGAGCCGACAAAAGTAGCAACACCTAAATCGAATTAAAAAAGGATGCCACTACTTATTAAACTCACCTGCTCGGTCTGTACAGAGAAATCCCAGACCTGGGTCTTTTTACACAAACTTCAGCTTTGACTTGATCCAATATTAAAGACCTGGGGCTGAGATTTCTATGTACAGACCTCATGCTCCATTGATAAGTAGTTATTGCACTTTTTCAAACACAGAAAATATTAATAAATAAACAAACAAGCAAACAAACAAACAAAGATATTATAAACACTGCAGAAGTTTGTTCATGGAATGAGCACAGAGTGATTGACAGATCACAAAGTAACAGATTTTGTAATACACGCAATTCATAAAATTTCTGACAAATATTTTATAAGCAATACTTTACAATCAGCCTGCATGTACAGTAGTCACAAACAAATCAATTCAAACATAATATCTCTGATTTTTCATAATGCTGGTCAATAAAAACATATATAGACCCCCCTCCCCCCATTCCTATCTGTCTTTAGTCGTTCACTCTCTATTATAGTAAAGCAGTGAACTTGCCCTTACCTGTAAAAACACCTCCAAAGCATATGAAGGGGCACCTTGAGCTGGAGTTTACTTGGAGGAGCAATTTAAAAGTGACACACAGCCATCAGGAAGAAAGAGAAAGAACACAGAAAAGAAAAAAAAGAAGAAAAATCAGAATAGGCAAAGCATAACCAGAGGCGAAAAGCCAAACCAATATTTTTTTACTCACTCATGGCTCTATCCTTATTTGTCGGGCATTCAGAGCGACGTGAAGCGAAGCAGAGATTCGGGGAGATGAGGGAGGTGAACAGGTGCTGAACAGAGTAAAGCGCCTTTTCATCTCGTCCCAGATGCCCTGCCTGGAATGGAACAGTGTAGAGACAGGCAAGGATAAACCACAGCCCTTTTTTTATTTTACCACACACTCAGGATATGCGTTTTAAGAATGTGCACTAAAATGTTCTCCTGGCTAACTGGGAATATAAATATGCATGATTTGCTTTGCTGGGCTATGTGGCCCAATGTTGCTATGAAAGCAAGGTCTTGGTGGAACAAAAACAATAAAGACTACTGTATGGGAAACTAACTTTATACTCACTGTTTATGGTCTTACAAGTAATGGCGCCAGAAGAACCCTTGTTTTCCATGGAAGGACCGATTTCATTGGTACCACCAGCCAGCTAAAAGAACATAAAGGGAACGTGATATAAAATTATGAATGCATTTTTTACTGCTATGTGATGTATTCCATAGCATATAATATTAGGGTTGGTGGGACTTTGGTTTTATTCACCAGAATTTAATCTGAGACAAAAAAAACTAGCCTGCAGTCAATTGTGAAAAACGGCTCACAACCCAACCAGCACCCAAACCTTCCAATGCATGAGGTAGAAATGGGAAATACACAACATGAAATGATTATAGAAATGAATTTAAAACATGGTTATCAGTCTGTTTGGAAGTAGGATAAAGCTGCTGCACTCTAAATAGAATCAGCCACGGTGGTGTAGAGGTTTGCATTCCTATCTCTTAGCAAAAAAGTCTTTGGTGTGAGCACCAGAAGGAGTTTGCATGTTCTCCAAGTGCTTGCATGTGTTTCCTCCAGGTACTCTGGTTTTCTCCCACAGTCAAGAACACATACTATTCTTAATTGCCCTTTACTATGAATGGCCATTTGTTCAAGAGAAAAGGTTCAGCAACCCTCTCTGGTAAATACGTACATTTCAAAAAGAAACCACAAATATGTATTTCATCAGGATTAGACCAACACGAAGTGGTGCATAATTTTAAAGTGGTACATGGTACATGAAAATGGTACATGGCTTCACTTCTTTTAACAATAAAAATCTGAGAAGTGTAGGATGCATTTGTATTCAGCTCCCTTTACTCTGATACCCCAAAATAAAGTCCATTGCAACCAAGTAACTTCAGAAGTCACCTAATTATCAACTAGAGTCCACCTGTGTGTGATCTAATCTATTAATACAGCTGTTCTGTGAAGGACTTCAAAGTTGGTTAGAGAACATTAGTGAACAAACAGCATCATTAATCCCAACCAGAACACTCCAGGCATGAATAAAGTTGGGGAGAAGTTTTAAACAGGGTAAGGTTATAAAAATTATCCCAGACTTTGAATATCTCATGGAACACTGTTCAATCCAACGTCCGAAATTGGAAAGAGTATGGCACACTAAAGTGACTGAGCAATGAGATCATTAATCAGAGAAGCAACAAAGACGAGCACAGTAACTCTGGAGGATCTGCAGATATCTACAGGTCAGGCCGAGAATCTGTTCACAGTACAATTATTAGTCATGCACTCCACAAATCTGGCTGTTATGGAAGAGCGGCAAGAAAAAGCCATAAGAAGTCTCGTTTGCAGCCATGTGGAGTACACGTGGAAGAAGGTGCTCTTGTCAGATTAGAACACAAGTTTCTGGCCTAAAAGCAAAAAACGCTATGCATGGCAAAAAAAACCCACCATCTTCTCCGTGAAACGTGGTGGTGGCAGCATCATGCTGTGGAGATGCCTTCATCAGCAGGGACAGGGTATCTGAGAAAATGGATGAAGCCAAAAACAGGGCAACCTTTGGAAGAAATGTTTTTTTTAAAACCATGTATAATTTTTCTTCCACTTGACAATTATGCACCCCTTTGTGTTAGTCTATCACCTAAAACATGTGAAATAAGTTTACATTTGCAGTTGTAACCTGACAAAATGTGAAAAAGTTCTAGGGGTATAAATACTTTTGCATAAAAAAAAAAACGCATTTTATCAGGTAAGGCACACAAAAACCTGCTTGGCCTTCGCAAATGCACATCTGGACAAAGACGACAATTTCTGGTCTTCTGTTTTATGGTCAGATGAAACAAAAATTGAATTGTTTAGCCACGATGATGTAGCCTTCATTTGGCGTAAAAAAAGAGAAGCCTTCAACCCTAAGAACATCATCCCCACTGTCACACATGCTGGTGGGAACCTAATGTTTTGGGGGTGTTTTTCAGCCAATGGACGGGGAACCTAATCACAGTAAACGGCACCATGAAAAAAGAGCAAGAGATACATCAAGATTCTCAACAACAACATCAGGAAGTCTGCAGATAAACTTGGTCTTGGGCACCAGTGGACATTTCAGCACGACAACGACCCAAAACACACAGCAAAAGTGGTGAAGAAAACGTTAGCGGACAAAAACATTAACGTTTTGCAGTGGCCCAGCCAGAGTCCTGACTTGAATCCAGTTGAGAATCTGTGGAGGGAGCTAAAGATCAGGGTGATGGCAAGGAGACCCTCCAACCTGAAAGAGTTGGAGCTCATCGCTAAAGATGAACATACCAGTGGAGACGTGCAAAAAGCTGGTCAGCAGAGAGTCCCCTCTCATGGAGGCCACCATCTTGCACCGCCATCTTTCTACAGTACCCCAGAACCATACAGGTTTTGAAGGGGAGGGATCAAGAATGACATTTCAGTTGGTTGCAATCTAGAACCTCACCACTAGGTGCCACTAGATACCGCTAATGCTTATACACTCTACCTTTAAAGCAAAACTTATGTCAAGCTTTACCCGGACGTCTCTGTTGGTGTAGTTGTTGTTGTTTTCCATGAGGTCGAGGATGAACAGCTCGGTTGGATCGCTGAGGTGCGTGCACTCCAGTGTCGACAGGTCCAGAAACACGTGAACGGGCACCTGGAAAAATCAGAACGAATGTTAAACAACTGCTAATGACAAAACGTGGCTGGAGTTATGAACCGAAGCCTACAGTGAACTGGTTGATGAAGGGAGCGATGTTGAAACCCAAGGTGGGTTCTGTTCCCTGCACAGCGCTCTCCTGCAGCAGCGTATCCGATTCCACCAGCACGCCGTGGATCACGATGCGCTCCGGGAAAATGCGCCCACCTTCCTCCAGGAGACACCTTTATATCAAAACAAAACAAAACAAAACAAAACATGGAGGTCATGTATGGAGGCCAGTTCACACTAAAATCAGATGGTTCAGGTTCATGGTGTCGCTGAGCCAAAGCTTGAATCAGATTCATTTTCTGATCTGTTGGTCCAGTATTATTTCCAGACATACTGTTATTGCACTTTACCCACATGTGACACCAGGTATTAAAATATATTCTTTTATATATTATTTGATTTGATTATTACATATAATTATTGATTATCTTCAGTTTTATGAAGCCAACCTGTTTTTCTTAAAGACACGATTAATCTTATCCCAACAAAACATGACTCCTGGGTTTTATCCCATCTAGAAACAGCTTTCACCCCAACAAAACATTGCTTTTCTGAATTTAACCTCATCAAGACCTGGGTTTTACCACACCAAAACATAACTTTCCAAGGTTTTACCTCACCGAGACATGGCTTTTCTGAGTTTTGTCCCATTGAGACAGGCCTTTCCTGGGTTTTACCCCACCAAGACATGGCTGGCCTGGGATTTACCCCACCAAGTCATGCCATTCCTGGGATTTACCCCATGAGACATGGCTGTCCTGGGATTTACTCCACCACGGCATGGCTGTCCTGGGATTTACCCCACCAGGTCATGCCATTCCTGGGATTTACCCCACGGAGACATGGCTGTCCTGGGATTTACCCCACCATGGCAAGGCTGTCCTGTGATTTACCCCACCAAGACATGCCATTCCTGAGATTTACCCCACTGAGACATGGCTTTCCTGGGATTTAACCCACCATGGCATGGCTGTCCTGGGATTTAACCCACTGAGACATTGCATTTCCCAATTAAGACTTATCTCATGGGGATATGGCTCTTTATATTTCAATCCCACTAAGACATAGCTTTACTTGGTTTTACCCCACCAGGACAAGTGTTTTTTGGTTTATAATATACATATATATGGTTTCTAACCACAACAAAAAGTATTTGGTTTAATCTGTAATTGTATTTCTGTTGTTTTGTATCAGAGGCATTAACGATGAAGCCTGTACCTAGCCAAGATAGCCTTCTCCATGAGGTTTTGCCTGAGCAGGCCACAGATCTCCACGCAGTCCAGCATGATGGCGCTCCACAGCTTTTCCGAGTCAGGTCTCTGTAGTACAGCCAAGTCGTCCTCCACATGGCTGAGCCAGAATTCCAGCGCGTCCTTGTGCACGCCATTTTCCTGGGCCAGGAGCTGAAGGAGAGCCTGGTGCTGTTGCTTCTCCACCGAGCTGTAGGCTCGCACCGGCCCTAACCGCGCTGACATCAGAGAGAGCACAGAGAAACCCTCCGAGACATCGAGCACGTACAGCGGCCCTGAGGTGGAGGACCCGAAGGAGGACAGAAGTTTGGCCATCGCTTTCTCGAAGCACTCATGATAGTTGGTGTTGTTGAGGAGAGTGATTTCAGAAGACTCCAACGTAAACGATTGCGCAGGAAGGTCATGGTGCGTCTGGAGGGCAGCCAGAGCGCTGCAGAGCTCCAGTTCAGGATTTAAAGGAACTTCGGAAGAGGCGGCTTCATTCGTGCTTTCGATGTGGAGCTTTTGGCTGCTGCTCAAGACCCCAGTGCAGGATACCCTCAGGTAAGCATCTCTGCAGGAAACTTCCACCAGCAGTTCATCGCTGCACTTCACACTGCAGTCTGAAGGCAAGATCAGACCAGAAGAGTGTTATTTTATCCCATAGTGCTGTTCAGGTCTCTAGTCTGATTGGTCAAAAGGTGTTGATTTATGTTCTATAAAAGCAGCTCAGACGGATGTGCCAGCTATAACGCAAGCCATCGTTTCTAGTGTTTGTATACCAGGTATGAAATGGTGAGGTATTTACATGGGGAGATGTTTAATATGGTTAAAAGAGTCTCCAGAAGTGGCGTCTGTAACAGTCACGGTGAAAGTGATACCTTTTAATACCATGAAACAATAACAAGCATGAACCTGCCTCAAGACATTCCATAACTTTGAATATGAAAGCAGACCACGGGGGTCCGGACGCTCCTGCCGAAAGGACCATTCCATAATATGCCAATATAAAACAAGCATGGCAAGTTTGAAAGCCCCAACTTAACTAAATGGCTGGAAGCCTAATATACAGTTTTGCCTCTGTGACCTTGAAAAGTAGGTCAAGGTCACTCACACACAAACTCATCCTAGCACTAATAGTAGTGATCCAGCATATCAAGACTGAAAGCCTCAGCTTCAGCGCGCAGCAAGTCAACATCCGGAAACTAAAGTGTGTCGGACGGACAGAACCCATTCCTATAGCTCCCGAGTCATTTTGTGGGCGGGAGCTAAAAATGGCGGCATGGTGACGTGGAGGTTAGCACATCCGCCTCACAGCAACAAGGTCCTGGGTTTAAGTCCTGGGGTCAGTGAGGTGTTTAGAAGTGTGGAGTTTACATGTTCTCCTCTTGCTTGCACGGGTTTCCTACAGGCACTCTGGTTTCCTCCCACAGTCCAAAGCATGTTAGGCTAACTGGCTGTTCCAAATTGCCCCTAGCAGTTAGTGTGAATGACTGAGTGTTATAGATTAGCGAGCTCTTCAGGATGCACCCCCGGCCTTTGACTAGAGTCGGCCGAACTAGGCTCCAGTGCAACCTTAGTAGGAGTAAGCGATTCAGCAAATAAATGAATGAACGACTAAAATTGAATGTAGAATGAAATAAAAAAAAAAAACATATTGCGGTGTGCGGTTACAGGAAGATAGTTAACCTCAGGATTTGCTCCTAAGTAGCGCAGCGGCACGGTGCACCAATATCATCAAGTTTGACACACATAGCCATTGGCTTATTGGTCAAGCTCTCAGGGATGGAGGGAGGGATAGCGTACGCTCACTGCCCTGTCACTTACAGCGCTCGCCAGCCAATCATGGACTTCACATGAACTTTGTGTGCACGGTGGCGGACAGCGTCTTCCTGCAAACTGTATTACGCAACTCCTGGATATAAATGAGCGGCACTAATGGGGAAAAAAATGCGTCTGGCTAGCATAGCGTAGCATACCCTGGAGGAAGCACATGCTTGCGTTCGCCCTCTCTAGTTGGTGGTGATCATGTGATAGTGATGCGCACTTGACGGATGGTTACTGGGAGCTAAATCGTGGGAGAAAACCTGAGGAAAAAAATCCTCCGGGTGGCGACAGTCGGACTGAAGAGAAAAGTAGTGCTTTCCAACATGACCTCACAGAAGAAGGGACTCAGTCACTCAGGTCACACCCTACATTACACCCTTCTTTAAAAGCAAGCTTACAAGGCGGAACTGGGTAGATGGCCTGCTCCCAGCACGTGTCCTCATCCGGGCCTGTAGAAATGCTGTTCTCCTGGTCAAGGTGGAGCTGAAACCACACGGCCAATGCGTCAACATCTCCGTCCTGGATCGCCGGCACACGCAGCCGAGCCACTTCCCTCAGACACAGGCCTTCCAGCTCCTACAGCAGGAGGCATCAATTATTATTACCTCTGCTTTACTCGTGGTTTGGGTGTTTGTTAGTAGTATTACACAAAAAGAAAGAGAGCAAGTGAGGAAGAAAGAGAAAGCAACACAGAGAGAGAGACATGTTAGCACATCCACCCTACTGCAAGAAGGTTGTGGGTTCGATTCCCAGGCTCGGGTGTTTCTGTGTGGAGTTTGCGTGTTCTCCCTGTGCTTGTGTGGGTTTCCTCTGGGTACTCCAGATTCCTCCCACAGTAATAAAAAAACAGTAGGCCGTGTGTTTCTGCCCTGCGGCAGCCTGGCGAGCTGTCCAGGGTGTATCCCGCCCTCTCCCAGAGTCGGCGATGGGCGCCAGCCTCCCCGTGACCCTAATTAGGATTAAGCGGTTTAGAAAATGAATGAATGAATCTTCCCAGACATCATAATAAGGATAACGTTCACCTGGACTTCCTGAACTTGAATGAAATTATTTGAAAATCTGAATAGACGTCTTACTGTAACACACTCGCTGGCTTCCTGCAGTGCATGCGTACCTGCGGGTTATTGAAGTCAATATCCATCACCCTGCAGGGCTCCGTGAGCGCAGTAAACCCTCCGGGCAGACGGCTTAGTCTCTCTGTGGTGTACGGCTCTGACGACTCATCTACGTCCCCCGAACACCTCACGGGACTCCGGATGTGACCTGCTGCAGTCAGATCCAGTCCTCCTACTGCACTTACACACAGCCTGCCAACACACACACACACACACTTAACATAACAACTAAAATATCCATGCTGCTCATCTCATTGCCAACACTACAATTGCACCAGAGAGTGCAAACCTCCACCAAGGTAGTGCAATCAATTCTTTACATGGGATATCATGGCATATGATGTATAATTACGTTGCCCCCTTGTGGTTTGTTCCACAATTATTTTTCAGCTCTGTATTTTATTTCTCCCGGTGCATTCTGGGTGATTTCTAACTCCTTGCCCTATCGCGCAATGTCGATATCGCCCACCTTGAAACTCCTGTATTTATATCCGGATCACACCAAAAATTTAATCAGACCTTCATTGGCCTACATTTGGTAAAAATTTCATGAAAAACCGTTCATAAGTTTTTGAGTTATGGTGGTCAGAGACACACACACAGACAGATGACCTTGGTGGAGGTAAATGCCACTTACACAAGAGCTTATTACTCATGAAATTTTAAACCTGTATACATGAATGATCTTTGACCTCTGACCTGTGGTGTCTGCGGATCTCCTGGCACTCCACGGCCATTGCGTACACGGTGGCGCCAGCGGGAATGACCCGACCCGTTTGGGAAGGACTGGACATCGGTACATCTTCGGCATTCTTTTAGGAAAAAAGCACATCACAACATAGGTCATTTTGTACTCCTTTCTTTATTTAAAGTCTACCTCTGAAATGTAAATGGTAGGGATGTGAATCTAACAACTCACGATTCAATTTGATTCCAATTTTTGTGGTGACGGCTCGATTCAGAATCGATGTTTGATTCATAACCATTTCACGATTAACTACATTCTTTTATAAGCTAGGAACAAATCTTCTATAAGAAAAAAAGAAATGATATTACTACACAGCTGGTTTTGTAGATGTACTGATCCGCTTTGCTGGTTCAGAGTCGGTTGGGAGTTTAGTGAAGTGATGGTGTGTGTGTTGGTCAGGAGTTGGTGGTGCTGCTGCTCCGGTTCTTTTAGCTCCGGGTGATGGCGTAAGATGTGGGATCAGGGATGTGAAGTGTTCGCGAAATACTTGACTTTTAGTTTGCACACCGCATATGTCATGTCAAGCTCCTTCTTACCCAGAAAATCAGAAGTGCACCCACGACGGCGCTGGCTGTAAGCTAAAAGCTAGTTCTGGAGCCGCCACCCACTGGAACAATTCACGACGGAGGCCGCGTCTGGACAAACGGTATGCGCTGTGAGTAAGGTTGGAAATGTTTGAAAAAACGTGTTCTTAAAGATCGATTCTTGAAAGTTTGGATCCATTCAGAATGCTAATAAATAACAATCGCGATTCAGACGTGAATCAATTTTTTTCCAGCACCCCTAATAAACGGTCATGTGAAAAATGCAAAATAAAAAAAAGAAATGAAGAATTTGAGTTGAATGTTCTACTCAAATCCAAAATTTGAAGCCACTCAAATATTTGATGGAGGAGAGTTCAAATATTGAACAAGTCGATGTCAGAGACGGGTGGACAATTCAGAAAAATGCCTATAAGGCGGTACTTCTGCTAAAGGGGGCAGTGCCAAGAATACCACATCTACTGATATTTGTTCTGAATAAATGATCGAAAAATCTGTTTGCCCCTCTGTACACACAACCGAACAATTTTCATGGGGTGTACTTACTTTTTCACATGACTTTGTGTATCGAAACATGTTTCTCATAGTGTTACTAAATCCATCAAACCAAACACATAACTCAAAGTCAGTCAAACCCAGAGCGTACAGGTGGAGGTAAGAGCAGATGCTCCCAGGCGTGTATCAAACTCTCGACGATCCCCTCCCCGAGCAGTCCAGCATCCACTGTTTCCGTGACAACCAAGGACACCCTGCCGGAAAATGTGAACCAGAATTTAAAACCGGACTCCAGCCTTAATGAAACCCTTTTTAAAGAAACGTTTGGTGACTCTAGCATGTGAGGCTTGTGTACCGATCACCTCTTGGGAATGTCTTTTGGGATTTCCATATCCAGCGATTTCTTGTGTAGGATCTTGATGCTGTCCGTCATGCCGTTGGCTGAGACCACCTCACACGCCAGCTCGTACATGGTCTTGGACAGCTCGCAGGCGTACACTTCACTTGCACCTGCCTTCTTTGCACACATCCTGAGTGACGTGAATTATATGCAATGATTACTGGTTACTATGGAAGCGAGACAACTGTATATTAGGCGGCGAGGTCACGCAATGAATAATTCATCACATCAAATGGATCTTAGGTTATTTAATTTTGCATTCAGTAATAAATGATGTTGTCATAACATCTATTGTAAAACGTATAAGGAAAAGATCTTACCCGAGAATGCCCGTGCCCGTTCCGATATCCAGAACTGATCCACAGCCATCCTGTACCGCCCTCTGAATAGCGAGCTGATACTTCCGATTCCGCCCGTTATCATTAAGCATTAGGAAATGCCAGCGCTCCACCAGCCAGTTGGCCACCCTGTAGAAGTTCTCCTTGGCTTCGGGGAAATCCGGCTTCAGCTTCAGGGCTTTGTAGAAATGCGCTGCAGCCTCGTCTCTGAAGCCCATCCTGAGATACACAGACCCTAACGTCTCACTCTCTGGCTGTAGAAAAGACTGGAGCTACTGATTAACTAAAGACGTGATCTCGTTTTAAAAACATGAAAAGAAAACGGTACCTGAACAGATGCTCGCCCATGCTGTTGATGATCACCTCGTCTTTAGGGAACAACTCAAGTGCTTGCTCATAGCAGTCGAAGAGCTCCTGAATGCGACCCACTCCGTCCAGCTCGTCAGCCCACTTTGAAAGCGTGAACCTGAAGGAGTCCTGGTGAGTCAGAAAGATTAGGGTGACAAACAGAATATTAGTAAAAGAGAACCTCATCAACCAATCACTGATAACCAACGTTTCCCATCAACCAATCAGATTACAGTTGTTTCCCATCAACCAATTAGAGATCACCACTCTTCCCCATCAACCAGTTAGAGATCACCACTGTTCCCCATCAACCAGTTGGAGATCACCACTGTTCCCCATCAACCAATCAGATTACCGCTGTTCCCCATAAACCAATTAGAAATCACCACTGTTCCCCATCAACCAATCAGATTACCGCTGTTCCCCATAAACCAGTTTGAGATCGCCACTGTTCTCCA
>JAOUQZ010000039.1:27056120-27068626 GCA_028564935.1 Neosilurus hyrtlii
GTGTGTTACTGATGGTAGCCTTTGTTACTTTGGTCCCAGCTCTCTGCAGGTCATTCACTAGGTCCCCCTGTGTGGTTATGGGATTTTTGCTCACCGTTCTCATGATCATTTTGACCCCACGGGTGAGATCTTGTGTGGAGCCACAGATCGAGGGAGATTATCAGTGGTCTTGTATGTCTTCCATTTTCTAATAATTGCCCCCACAATGGTCTTTACACCAAGCTGCAGATTCAGTCTTCCCAGCCTGGTACAGGTCTACAATTTTGTTTCTGGTGTCCTTTGACAGCTCTTTGTTCTTGGCCATAGTGGAGTTTGGAGTCCGACTGTCTGAGGTTGTGGACATGTGTCTTTTATACTGATAACAAGTTCAAACAGGTGCTATTATTACAGGTAACGAGTGGAGGACAGAGGAGCCTCTTAAAGAAGAAGTTACAGGTCTGTGAGAGCCAGAAATGTTGCTTGTTAGTAGGTGACCAAATACTTATTATATCGAGGAATTTACCAATTAATTCATTAAAAATCCTACAGTGTGATTTCCTGGATTCTTTCCCCCATTCTGTCTCTCATAGTTGAAGTACCTGTAATGTACCTGTGATGGACCGAATTGGAGACCTCTCTCATCTTTTAGGTGGGAGAACTTGCACAATTGGTGGCTCACTAAATACTTTCTTGCCCCACTGTATGCCTGAAAGGTTAAATGCTGTAATCAAAGTAAAGGGTGGCCACACTAAATATTGATTTTTTTCCTAAAAAAAAAAGACTATTTTTGTTATTACTATATATTGTTGTTTGTTCACTTATTCTCATCAATGTGATCCAATATTACATGAAATGAAAACTTGAATAGTACTCGGTTTCTGATTTATCTTCATTTTGTTAAGTTGTATAAGTGCACTGTATTTTTTAATTTCTTCACTCTCTAAACCGTTCCATATGGTCTGAAGTTTATTCATACTATGCAAAAGTAAAAAAATAAATAAACATTGTGACACCTTTCAATTTTTCTGATAAATTGGTATTTTCAGTGTTTTTGTCAATTAGCCATACTTTTACCTCAATATATTTGTTGGAATGATTTTTTTTGTTTTCATTCCCTACAATAGCATCGTTCAACACATTTTCACCAAACAATTATAGAGAAGTACTTTTTTACTTCTTTTTAGACAAAAGTGGTGGTGTAGGATGTTCACTGCACGTATGAATGCTAACCCCAACCCCAACCCTAAACTCATTTATTATGCCAGTAGTTTCACATTTACACTGCAGTGTGTTTATTCATTTAGTCTTGTCTCTGCGTCTGGCTTTATCATATTTTTTTTGTCTCCTAATTGTTCCTGGATTGTGCATGCCCCCTTCTCTGTTTACTTTTTTATTACACTCTCGTGTCTTTGTGATGTTTAGTTCATTGTTCGTATCTCATATTTCTGATTTCTGTATTTCTGGTTCTGTCTGTGTTTTGACCCATGTCTGCTTTCTTACTTTTCTTGTGTGGATGTTTCTACGACGAGCATGTGTATTGACCCCTGCTATCAGTCTTTGACACATGCCCTAAAACTGAAATGCATTGTGGGTAAATTGCTATGTTGGAGGTGTTCTGTGTTTAAGACTAAATTTAAATAAAACTTTATTTATTTTATGTTATTTTCTTCTTTTAGGTTTGCTGCTGTCACTGTTTGGAAAGAGGGGGATGTAAGCGCAGAATATTGTATATAATAAGTGAAAATAAAGACAACACAAAAACAAGGTTTACAAGAGAAAAGCTAATAACATGAACTAGATATCAGGACTAAAGGAAACCGGACAAGATTTGTAGTGGCAACACAGGGCTGATCTCAAGGTAAGTACAAACTGATATAACTTATATAACATGTGTAATCAGGGGTGAGTGGGTGCACTCGAAGCATTTGAAGCAAGGGTTGCTGGGATGTATAGTAGTCCCCATAGTCCCTCGGACATGCCATATTTCGCCCTGATGTGATAGTTACCATTTGTACCATTAGTGAATTCTTTTCATTTACTATGCTGTACTGGTGAAATAGTTTGGGCATCTCAGGGCCAAAACACACAACCTTTTACACTCACACCTAGGGGAAATTTGGACCAGGCATAGACTAGCATGCATGTCTTTGGACTATAGGAAGGAAACTGTTGTACCCGGAGGAAACCCACGTAAGCACAGGGAGAGCATGCATACCCCACACAGAAATGCCCGATCCCGGGACTTGAAGCCAGGACCTTCTTGCTGTGATTGGTGGACGTGACTAACCACGACATCACCCTGGGGTCTGTCCTCTAAAACAAATTTGAGAACTCATAAGGATCTTAGATTTTCTTGTTTCCCCAGAGTTTAGCTAATAGCATCAGAACCTCATGACTTGAGACATTTATGCCGAACAGTAAACAACACTTGACATGAAAGTACCTAAAAAAACTCATTTGTTGCACCCAAACATTATCTGTATCTGTTTCCGAGAACCCGACCTGATGATGTGCGGTATCACAAACGCTTGTCTGCAATCGCGCTTCCTCTCCTAACACGAACTTTACATCAGCAGCCATTAGCAGCCGTCATGTGATAAAAGCTAATCACTTATTGTGTTTTTCAATTATTGTAGAGTGCAGGCTTAAATGAGGAGGAGGAGATAATGAAATTAACTTCCTAAGTTGTAGCAATTCTCCCTGGCACAACAATCAGATATTCTCCTGGTCTCGGAAAATGTATGCTAATTTTATGCGTCTATCATCCGTTATTACCATTACAGAAACATAAAACAGAGTTTTCTCCAACAATTAGACTTAAAATGGTGCATATTCATTAGTCCAGGGGAAAACAGAGCAGGCATGCATATTAAAGTGGTGTAATTGAAAAGACTGAACTTATGGCACTTCAGAGGAGGAAACAAATGACAGAGGTGCAGTTTTTTTTTGTTTTTGAAAGCTTTTCGGATATCAGATTACCGCCCTGTACGCAAGGAGACAGACACATGGTTATGGTGTGGTTCATTCAGTGAAGTTAAAAACGATGAAAGGCAGGAAGTACTGTGGTTAAATTAACACAGTCTTATAGACAGATAGACTGACACCCAGAAGATTCACAGTGAAATGTTCATGTAAACATAACTTCAGACAGATAGACAAACAAAATAGTCCTGCATGCACATTGAAGGCAGTATAGCCATGCAAACAGACAGGTAGACTGACAGACAGCCACATAGACACATAGATAGAGAGCTTCCGGAGCATACAGACCCATACTGTATGCAAACGAAGGGCCGACAGGCAGATGGACATTTAGAGAACCATGTGGACAGACAGGTGGGCAACCATATTGATACATAGACCGACAACAATTCAGACAGACAGCTGCATAGTCAGATGGACAGACATATCCGGTCTCCACAAAAGTAAGGCCAAATCTTTTGAAGAAATCAAAATTCTAGCTTTCAGTTCCTGATATATATATAAACTATATAGAACTTACTTGTGTGAAATTCCGGTGAGTACTCCGGTTTCCTCCTACAGTTCAAAGACATGCACATTAGACTCATTGACTGTCCCAGATTGGCCATAGGTCTAAGGGAAAGTGTGAATAGTTGTGCATGTGTGTGTGTGTGTGTATGTGTGTGTGTGTGTGTTCGCCCTGTGATGGACTGGCGAGCTGTTCAGGGTATACCCCGCCTTCATCCAGAGTTGGCTGGAATAGGCTCCAGCCTGACAGTAGTAGGATACAAATGTTATATAAATGAATGAATGTATGACTGAACGTTGTTTCCTGTTGCCCTGGTGAAAATTCCAAACCGAGACTTTGATGTATTGACTCAGCAATAATGAAGCTGAGGTCTGGAATTTCCCTGTACTGACCAGACTAATGAGGTTAATACATAATTTATTATATGGCATTTTTTTGTATACACTCCTTAAATGAAAAATATATATAAATAAAAAAGGAAGTGCATGTTGATGTCTATGTCTGATTGCATCCACGACGCAAATCTGTTCTCAATTTTTGAGATTAATTTAGCCAAGGGTAAAGTTAGGTGTGATGATTTTTTCGAATACGGAGCGAAAAAACAAACAAATGAGAAAACATTGACTTTATTTGAAGTTCGTGTTTTGGTCAAGTGCTGCAGGCTGACAAATTATTGGCCAGGGACGTTCCAGACTGCTTATTAGCCAATCGAATTGCATGTGCTACTTTTGCTATATAATAAAACAGTGTATTTGTAAAACAACATGAAAACCAGAGAGCTGCCTATGGGAGAAAAAAAAGCAAGCCCTTCTGGAACTTTTGTTTTGGAACAAACATCAGGCTTAGCCAAGAAATCTATATTAAACTGATGAGACACTGGAATCACCAATGTGTTGTATTCTTCTTTTGTTAAACTGGGGATCACACTGGAGCTGTGATAATGAAGCAACCAATGCGAATACGTTTTTCTTGTCTTTTTTTTTTTGCAAATGATGAAATTCATATCAAGATGTTTTGCAACTCCACGTGCAAGCTAATATTTGATGGCTTAAATACCTACAAGGAAGTCACGAGAAGTTTGTGTGACAATTTTGCGACTGATTTGGGCGAAATTTTGCGATTGGTCTGAGGAATTTTTGTTGTCGTGTTTTGTTCACTTTTTGTTTTCTAACCATTCGTTTTTTTTTTATTCACGTCATTAGCATCAATAAAATACGAATGATGACAAAATATACGGAATACGGCGTATGCCAACAAGTCTCAAACTTTTAGGGTGGAAATTTCCAACTTGTCACTTTTGTGACCTCGCACACTGTTTGAGAAGAGTTTAAGAGTGCTCTGCGTCAGGGCCTCGTTTTGCGACATTCGCACAAATTTCAAACATGCTTGAATCATTCTGTGATGAGTTGACGAATCAGGTGACCAAAATGCGATGCCACGAATGTCGCCAGACAGATTTGAGAACATTTTGAGAATGAAAAGCGACAGCCACGAATTGCCATTCGCATCACTAGCTTTTCTATCGAGTGTGATCACTCCCTAAACTGCGGATTCTTCCAGTGGTTGTTTCTTCTAGGTGTTTCTTGCTTCAGTTCCTTCAGCAGGTGAAATGCTCTTCAGCTGGGTTCAGGGTGATTCTGGTGATTGTTTTGACCATTTTAACACCATCGGCTTTTTGTTTCTAGTTGTTGCCTTGCTGCATGATGACGTTCCTCCAATTAAATTGGATGCATTTCTATTTCCTAAATATGTTTGTGTAGACTTCTGAAGATCATTGAGTCCTTGAGTGTGTGTGTGTGTGTGTTGTAATTGTTGTATGTTATAGTTGTATTTTATGTTAGTGCTTATTTATATCTGTTACGCCTCATCACACTCGTTTACGCCCCCCCAAAATCTCCCAAATATAAATGTAAATCATCAGCAGCAACCTGCAGCCCTATTCTCTTTATTACCAAACAGACATTACCATTTTTATATTTGTGTGTGTGTGTGTGTGTGTGTGTGTGTGTGTGTGTGTGTGTGTGTGTGTGTGTGTGTGTGTTACTAATGTAATGAAAGGTCCATGCCAGAATGCATCTTGCGTATTGATGTCAATTACAAGGTGTTATGAAATGTTATCTTCTGATTAAGTTGAATTAGGTTGATATTGTCGCAGATGCCGAAGCCCTGCTCCCTGACACATTGTAACTGATGACCGAGACATACACACCTTCTCTCCTCCTCTTTGCCTCCTCTCTTTCTCTCCCCTCCTCTCTCTTCTCCCATCCGTCAGCAGTGGAGTTTTCCCACAGGACACGCCCCCCTGATCCCCATAATGGCTGTTTGATGGGCCTCATAAAAGGAGTCAATGTATCGACGGGAGCCCTTTGAGGACAAACCTAATTTGTATGTGGATCAATCCACTCAATTCATAGGAAGTGACCGTAAGGACGTGGAACGTGGAGCACATTACACCTGTGACCTCACAGTGCCAAGTGAACTGACAGACACGATCTGTTTTCACGATAGTCTGATGCATTTTTATTAAATAATCCAATCGAGATGAATCAGATTACGGTGGCGGAGATTGAATTGCGTAGTCTATTACATGTCTGTGCGACGCATAAACGCTTCATCATCCTCGTATTCTCGCCTACGCATTTGCATCTTGAGCGCATCAATGTTTTCATTCAGATGCTGACTTTTAAATGGAAAAGGATCAAGTCAGTGAGTAGCAAGGAAAGATACCCAGCAATTAGAAAGGATTTCAGGGATAATGTTAGTTATCAAATATTGACTATAGATTAAAGTATATCCTGGATTTAAATTCGCCCACTTTCTCCTTAACCTGTGGAGGAAATAAAATAATGTAAAATAAATTGTGTGAAAAATGGGACATGACAAATTATTCACATAAAAAAACAAACAAACAAAAAAAAACACAGATGATGATAAAATAATTATGGCTGGGAAAAAAATTAATTAATCACTTCATAAAAAAAGTAAAAAAAAAACACCAATAATTTAATTATTTTACATTTGCATTAATTAAAGAAATAAAAACCAAGTTATTTAATTAAATAAATAAAAAAATCACACATTGAATTAAGAGAATCATTATTTATTCATTTCATTCATTTTCTAAGCCACTTAATCCTAATAAGGGTCGCAGGGAGGCTGCTGCCCATCTCAGCCGACTCTGGACGAGGGCTGGGTACACCCCAGGCCTTTGCAGGCCCACCACACATACAACCATTCACACAATCCCTGTTACACCAAGGGGTGATTTGGAACAGCCTACTGTGCATGTTTTTGGACTCTGGGAGGAAACCGGGGTACCCGGAGGAAACCCATGCAGACACGGGAAGAACACGCAAACTCTGCACCGAGACACCTTTGCCGAGCCCAGGACTTGAACCCGGTACCTTCTTGCTGTGAGTTGGACGTGCTAACCACTGTGCCACCGTACTGCCCTTAAGTAAATTATTCCATCAAAGAAGTCACAGCTTAACCATGTTTAAAAAAAAAAGAAAAATGCATGTCCTAGATGAAATAACACCTATAGAAAAAAAAATTGAGAAATCATCTGAAAACAGTTCTAAGTATGAAATAAATAAAATTCTTGAATTATTTTCTGAATCGTTTCCATCTGTAAAAAAAACCTAACATTAACATCAAGAAAAGAAATTTATCATACGACAAACTCACAAAATTAGAACCGCATCTGATGTGCAAAAAAGGTTTTTGATGTGTGTGTTTCAGATGGTAACCTTTTAAAAGAGAAGTTCGTTGTAGTAAATAATAATAATTGATGGAATAATGAATAAAACTCCAGCAAAGTCCTGGATTAGAGCACGTCCACCCTCACGGTGAATCACAAACTGTTCAGTGAGTCAGGGACGTAATCCAGGCTTCGATTAAATAGAACAGTGATGAAGAGATGGAGACTTACAATAGAGACACTGATGTGAGCATCAATACTCACACACACACACACACACACACACACACACACACACACACACACACACAAAACCGACCAGACTTTTAGCAGCCAACTGGTTTTCCTGCTAGCTTTCAAACAAGCAAGCTGTGGGATTTAACCTATGCGTGTTTATTTATTAAGTCTCAATTAAGAATGGAAGTGGTACGGCTTGTGCGAGCTCAGGGAATCAAGAGAGAACATACAATGGGTTTTAATTGACAGGCAGGGCTTCTTTCTTAATTCGAACCATTTTTGGCTTATTAAAATATGAAGCCTTTCATCTGTGGATACAATTCTATTAATTAAATCATTAAAACAATTATTCACACACGAGGCAGGGGATTTAAGAAACATCAAATGAGAAGCCGTCTTGCAATAACCTTCTGAAATATTCATTAATAAAAGAGGGAGAGAGAGAGAGAGAGAGAGAGAGAGAGAGAGAGAGAGGGTAAATGTAACGACAGGGAGTACATGTGTAGAGACTGGCTTCTGCTCAGCGAGCCTGCCCCTTCCCCGTCTCATTACATGATCACGAGATCAAAAAGAGGCATAAGATCCACCAGCATTCACACACAGATGTACACGTCCTTGTAAATGTATATAAAGGCTTGTATGTGTTGCACCATTATCTCGGCATATACATAAAGAGAGCAACACAAACACACTCGCTTTGATACATCAATCATGGCTTGACTCTCCTCTCGCACTCTGACACTCACAATATTTGGATGTGTTGATCACATGGGACGTGTGTTTTTCTGAGTAGAAAGGTGCTCTTGAGCGCTGAATCTTGGTCAGTCGGAAAGGGTTAATTGGCATTCGGTTGTTCTGTAATATTTCTGTGATAAATATTTATAGCATTGTTTCAGAGGTGTTTGACATCACTGATACAATGACACTGGTATCGTCACTCTTAGTCGAAGTTATAATGAACTATGAACTATATTTATGCAAGTGGATTACACTTTTATAACAATCTCTTTTAGGGTGGCATGATGGTGTAGTGGTTTGCACATTCGCCTCAGAGCAAGGAGGTCCAGGGTGTTTCTGTGTGGAGCTTGTGTGTGCTTGCGTGGGTTTCCTCCAACAGTCCAACGACATACACATTAGGCTAACTTGCCCCCCGTGTGAGTGTGAATGGTTGTGTGTGCTGGGCCCGTGATGGTCTGACGAGCTGTTTAGGGTGTACCCCACCTTTGCCCACAGTCAGCTGAAATAGGCTCCAGCCGCCCCATGACCCTCATAAGATTTGACAGTTTGGTAAATAAGTAAACGATAAAACAATTTCTGTAATGTAGTGTGGATTGTTAACATTTTTAATTATACTGAGAATTATGTTAGCTGCACATTTTAGCGCCAATTAGTGTGCAGTATGGCAGCGTGACACTAGCATTAAGGTTTATTTATTTATCTATAAAAGTTATAATTTTTTATAAAAAGGTACTATAAAAAGTTTATAACTTTGACATGTTACAAAACTTTTTTTTTTTTTACATAATTTTTTTTTCTTCAGTTTACCAACACACCACTTAACTGTAAAACACTGTGCAAAATTTTAACAACTTTACACCTACCACAAGAATGTAAAGCATGGCTACATACTACAAAAAATGTACACCTTTACAACATACAACAGAATTTTACAGTTAACTAGCAACTACAAAACTGCAAAAGGTACTGCAAAAGTTTACGGCTTTACACTTACCACAAAAATACACATTGCGTGCACAGTTATTAAACAAGCTGTATTTTTTTTGACGATTCATTTGATTGCTCTCTCACTCAGTCAAAATGTTAATAAAGCTCAAACCTGAATTTTTAAGAAGGTAGAAGTCAGGTTTTGTCTTTCTTAAGAGAATATCTCAGTGTGCACTATTATAAGGCAACTAAATAAAAGAAATTATTATTTTCCCATCTCACTTGTTTATTTTCATCTGTTAAAATTAAAATAATGAACAAACAACTGAAAATTTGCAAATAAACATCTCTAACATTTCCATAATAATAGAATCAGTGAATTATATCGCCGGCCTTCTTTTCAATAACTGTCACAAGCCTTCCATTAATCGGAGTCTGTCGATTTCTTTATCTGTTGATCAACTTTTTGTGCAGCAGCAACCACAGCCTCCCAGACACTGTTCAGAGACGTGTCCTGTTTTCCTTAATGGTAAATATTCCGTTTAAGAACAGCCCACAAGTTCCCAACAGGGTTTAGGTCAGGTGAGGAAGGTGGCCATATCATTAGTTTTTCATCTTTAAGGCCTTTACTGGCCAGCCATGCAGTGGAATACTTTGATGCATGTGATGAAGCATATTGTCCTGCATAAAAATCATGCTCTTCTTGAAAGATGCAGGTTTTTTTCTGTTCCACTGCTTGAGGAAAGTGTCCTCTAAAAACTGGCAGTAGTTCTGGGAGTTGATTTTAAGTCCTTTATCAACCCGAAAAGGTCCAACTAGCATCTTTTATGATACCAGCCCATACCAGAACCCCACCTCCACCTTAGCGTCTGAATTGAAGTGGAGCTTTGTGCTCGACACTGATCCAGCCACGGGCCCATCCATCTGGTCCGTCAAGAGTCACTCTGATTCCGTCAGTCCATAAAACCTTTGAAAAATCAGTCTTCATGTGCTTCTTGACCCAGTCTTCACGTTTTAACTTATATGTCTTGTTCAGTGGTGGTCACATTTCAGCCTTCCGTACCCTGGTCATGTCTCTGAGCATTGAACACCTTGTACTTCTGGGTACTCCAGGTAGGTTACAGTTCTGGAATATTCCAGCACTGGAGGACGATGGGTTCCTAGTAGCTTCACACTTGATTTTTCGTAAATCTCTGGAAGTTAATTTGCGTCTTTTGTCTCTCAACACTTTCTTTCGACCCTGTTGACCTTTTGCAAGAAAATGTTAGATATTTCTATGATCAGTATCAGAATACTTTATTGATCCCGGAGAAAATTGTGTGCACACAGTTTTTTACAATTTTTAACTTTTCAGAGGCAGCCAAACTTCTTTTTTGGTCCATTTTGCCTGAGGAAAATGCCTAATAATTATGCACACCTTGATATAGGGTGTTGACCTTCTTAGGCCACGCCCTTCCTCATCACACAAATACACATCACCTGATATGCTCAAATCCAATAAGCAGTCAAGTTTATACAGCTTGGAGTTGGGAAATATGCATAAAAAGGATGATATGGTCAAAATAATCACTTACTTAATAATCGTGCACACAGTGGAGCTCGTGGCAACATACTACAAAACTTTACAATTTATCAACTTACTACAAAACTTTACAATTTATCAACATACTACAAAACTTACAATTTATCAACTTACTACAAAACTTTACAATTTATCAACTTACTACAAAACTTTACAATTTATCAACATACTACAAAACTTTACAATTTATCAACTTACTACAAAACTTTACAATTTATCAACATACTACAAAACTTTACAATTTATCAACTTACTACAAAACTTTACAATTTATCAAAACCCTGCAAAACACGCTGCAAAATTTAAAACCTTGCACTTGCCATAAAAATGTCTATTATGGGAACATACATACAACTTAACATTTTTACAACATACTTAAAAAAAAAATAATAATAATACTAATAATAATGGAAAAAAATTAAAAATCACATGAATGTATTTTATCACTGTAAATGAATTTATATGTCCTTATATGAATGGATTATAAAAACTTTTCATTATGCTACAAAATTGATACGGTCATCAGCCATAGCCTATTGGTTAGAGAAGTGACTTTGGGACTGAAAGGTTGCTGGTTCGATTCCTGAACCAACAGGAAAAATGTGCGGCAGTGGGAGGGTGAGCTGCACTTTCCCTTCTTCCACATTAATAGCTGAAGTGCCCTTGAGCAAGGCACCTAACCCCCAACTGCTCTCCCAGCGCCCCAATGTGTGTGGCAGCCCTCTGCTCTGAGTTTGTGTGCGCTCACTGTTTATGTGTGTGTTTACTTTGGATGGGTTATTGCAAAGGCAATAATTTCCCTTGCAGGATTAATACAGTATAGCAAAATAAAATAAATAAATAACAACAAAACATGAGAAGCAATGCATAAATGATTCAATACGGTAGTAAAATGCAACCTGTATATGGTGTTTAGGCGTGATCACACTAAAGGTGCGATTGAAAAATTGATTTACGTGAATGACACTTTGTTCTCAAAATGTTGTCAAAATTCACCACATCGCACTGTGGTCGCCTGGTTTGTGAACTCATCATGTTTGAAATTTCTGCAAATGTTACAATACGAGGCTCTACTCCTGAGGAGTAGCCTCAAACTCTTCTCAAACGGCTTGCTCATGTTGTGAGAAGGTCGCAAAAAAAAGTCATTTTGCTGGCAAATTATTTGTTTTTCGTTCACAAGGAAAAGCAACAAGTTGGAGGCTTTCATGTGGAAAGTTTGAGAAAAGATTGAGTATTTTTCGTATTTTATTCGCATTTTGTATGCACTAATAACGCATGAATAAAGAGCGAATGGTTTGAGAACAAAAAGCGAACAAAACGCAACTGATTTACGACAGGACATTCACTTCTTTTTTTTTATTTTGCAAATTGTCACATGACTTTTTTTTCGCAAAATCTTTTTCACGTGGAGTGAAAAAACATCTTGCCACGAATTTCAAGATTTGTAAAAAAAAAAAAAATCCTAAATAAATAAAAAAATCGTTAACAAAACCAATTTGTGTCAGTCACTTTTCTATTGCACCTCTACTGTGATCACCCCCTTAGTTAAATTGTAGTTGTGCAACCACTAGTACATAAATTTCCATAAATTTCCAGTAGTTCTATAGCTACTGCATGTGTGTGTAGGTATTTTAAGGAAAAACCTAGTAACTCCAAGAGTGAAGTATTGCATATTCACATAGTGTGCTAATAGACCTATTAAGTTAAAAAAAATGCAGTCTTTTGATGGTTTTTCACAATTTTCTTAACACTTCTTGAACAAGGGCAGTGGTGGCCTGGTGGCCTGGTGGTAAGGTGCTGGATTACGGATCCCAAGGTCGGGGGTTCAAGCCCCACTATCAACGGGTTCTCAC